>CM077161.1:140880490-141151737 GCA_039583875.1 Platanthera guangdongensis | reverse complement strand
CAGCGGTTCGGGGGGGACGGTTGGGGGTGTATGGAGCCTGGGGGGGTTGGGGGACCTGCGATGGCAGCTGCGGGCGCGGCCGGAGGTTATGGGGGGAGGGGTGGTGGGCTGAGGAGGTTGCGCTGGGTGGAGGGGCCTGAGACGGTGCGTGGGGGGAGTAAGGGCGTCAGAGTCGGTAGGGGGGCAAAGGGAGGGACTCGAAGGCGAGGCGCGGGTCAGGAGCGGGGGTATGTTCCAGGTAGTGTTCAGAGAGGGGAGTCTTCTGGTTCAGGTAGCAGGGGAGCGTTGCTCCAGGTGCTTTTGATTCCAGTAAGGAGGCGTCTTGTTCAGGGAGCAAAGGGAGCATTGTTCCAGGTTTGCCCGGGAACGGAGCTGGTTCAATAGCAGCGGAGGTGGTTAGCCATGATCCGGTTCTTCAGAGATCGAAGAGGATCAGTAAGCCACCAGCTCGATATAGCAAAGGGAATACGGCGGACTTGGTCTCGTGTTTCTTTGTTAGCCTCAGGTCGAGCAAAGTACTTCTGGCTGTGATGACCTCACTCGAATCAAGGAGGTGGTTGACACCGAGGCTGAAGAGGTGACTTCTCTCAGAGACAACGAGGCTTGGACTTCAGTGTCCAAGGAAGTGGTGATACTCCTGTGATGCAAGAATGGAGGTGAAGCTGAAGAAGGCAGAGGGAAGCATGACTCTTTTTGGAGATGCTGGAGGGCTCCCTCATGGTCCAAGATATGCGGGGCGAGGACTATGTCTTTGACATCTCTTCGTAGATGCTATCGGAAGGACCAGGTGCAGGTTACGGGAGCTGCTGGAGTTATTCACCACTTCTCACTTCAAGGGGAGTGTTGAATTCTGTGAAGTGAAAGTGGGTGAATGGAAGGCTTGGGCAACCTATCCGCACGGACTACGCAGACAGGGTTGGCAGACTGCTAGGTCGGCAGGGATGTTGCAGGCAGTTTGCTCTGTGGTGGCCTGGGCGGTCTGTTCGCGTGGACTACGCGGACAGCAGCAGCGGTCTGACAGGCCAGTGTATGCTCAGCAGGCGGTTGACTCCCAGGAAGTAACCGGGCGGATAGGAATGCTATCCGCAGAGTCCGGTATAAAGCGGAATGAAGAAACTGGAGCTCGGCAGACCGGTTTGGCAGTTGCCTTGGTCTTGCTCTAGTGAAGCGGCAAATAGAAGCCGTGGAGACCGCCGGTCAGCGCGGACAGAAACTGGAGGTCGCCCGTTATGGCGGGCTAGATCCAGTGTCCGCCAGTAAGTGCGGACTGGCCCTTGCGGCCAGTGGACTGGACTTGGTGGGAATTGAACCAAGTCCAGGAGGCTCAGTCCGGGGAGATCGCGCAGTGGAGCGCGGGCTGCATTCTCAGTTCGCCAAGCTTAGTAGAAGTGCTGTTGCCTTGTTTGCTAGCTTGGGGATATGCGGACTAGAGGATTGCTTGTGAGGAGCGTGCGGACTGGAGCTGGTGTCCGCTGAGTCCGGTTGAGCCTTGTGATGAGGGTTATGGACTCAGGGAAGCGGACTGGAGTCTGATGTTAGCGGACTGGATCGACGTGTCCGCTAAGTCCGGAGGTGCCTTGGCAATGAGGCAATGGACTTGGGATATGCGGACGGAAGCCGGGTATCCGCTGAGTCCGGCAGGCGCCTTGATGGCGAGGCTGCGGGCTCGGGTTTTGCGGGCTGATGCCTTGTCCGCAGAATGGTGGACACGGCTGTTGTGGAGTCCGGCTGTGGAAGTCCTGGCTTGGTCTCTGGCGGCAAGGCGGACTGGATATTGGAGTCCGGCCTTGGAGAAGCTGGGGCGGACTGGCTATCTGCACAGGAGCTGCGAACTGGAATGTGTGTCCGCGGGCTGGCGGACACACTAGTTCTTGCTGCGGGTTGTGGCGGTTATCCTATCAGGAAGGGCGGTGACCATACTCATCGTCGTGCCTATAAATAGGACCCATGTCACATCAGGAGTAATAGACCTAGACCGAAGTAAGTGAACAGTAATTGAGCTCACGTAAGTTGCTGCGGTCTGGACTTTGGTGTCCGCGCGGATTGAGAGTTGACCCGGTTGTGTTGTGTAGGTTGTGCGGATAGAGCTGGAAAGCCAGGACTTGGCGCTGATTGCGGTCAGGGACAGTGCGGACTCTGCGGTTAAGCAACAGGCGGTAAACAACAGGTCGCGGATAGCGACCAGGCGGTCTTTTCTTTGACGACTTGGTTCGGGGTTCAGGAAGTCGCCTGCTTCAGGCGGACTGTTCCATTCGGTGACGCAGCTTGTGCGGTCTGGCGGCTAGGCGACCTCGCGGTCAGGCGGCCTGTAGATCGGCGGAGAAGAGCTAAGCATTGGAATAAGGGGTGAGTCCGCGCGGCTTGGGTTGCGGTCTGGCGACCTGGCGGACTGAGCGGACTCCACAGCAGTAGGTCGGCGGCTTGTTGAGTTAGTCCGCGCGGCTTGTTTTTTGTTCTTGTCTTTGTAACTGTCTCTGCTTTCCCGGTGTTGGGTTTTGGTGAAGCATGTCTCGCCATGTATGTCTCGCCTTGTAAAGAAGGTTGCTCTTGATCAATAAAGAAGCTTGTGCTGCATGTGTTGCTGGTTGTTACTGCTTTGTTGAGATAATCTCTGTTAACTCCACGATCCGGGAAAACTTTCAACATTATAAGTGGGCGTATTCTCCTTCGGTTTGTTGAGTTTTCAACAGGGTATCCAAGGGGGCGTCTGCGGGTTGTTGAATTTTAACAGCATGAACAAAATTAATCGTGTCAATTATGTTGGATCCCTAGTTGGATTTGGGCTAGGTTCACTAATTAGGATATTTGACCCACATTGTATAGCCAGGGTCATGTCTTTGTGTCTTAGAGTTTCGGCTAAGACCTTAGATTCAACCTTGATGGACCAGCCAGCAGAAGACCTAAGAAGACTCAAGACTTAGAAGAAAATAAGTTCAGAAAGTTAGTTCTACGTTCGTCGAACTCAGCTCGACGAACTCAGAGATTATTCTCTGAGCTGAGCTCGATGATATTCGAACTCAGGTCGACAAAATTTTGGAAGCTCAACTTCAACATAATATGTCCAGAATACTTTCTCTAAACTCAGGTCGATGAAGTTAGAATCTCAGCTCGATGAACTCAGACTATAGATTTGGCAAGTCATTCTCAATACGCAGTTCGCAGAGCTCAGGTTGACGAACTGGAATTCTCAGGTCGACGAACTTTGATCTCAGGTCGATGAAATCTGTCCTCTGGTCGACGATTTCTGTGCATTTTTAGACTTAGTATTTTCCTCAATTTTTGTCTTTATTTCATATTATTTAGCAGCATTGTCCTGAGTAATTAATGCATATATTCTCTGAATATAGCCGTTAGTGGCATCATTAATTATGGTTTTCATCAGAATAATTACTTGCTTGTTTTATTAGGGATAGTTGGGGAAATTCATTTATGATAGACATTCCAACCGTATTTCATTCTCTGCAAGCATTCAGCAATTAATGCTAGAATCCAAAAATTCGAAGGAGAGATTGACTGAAAAAGATAACAAGAGATTCCTTTCTTTATTCGAAAGGGAAGACAGAAGATAGAAGAAAGAACACAGAACACAAAGAATAACAGAGAAGAACATTCAGAGCACAAAACATAGATCCTGATTATTCTGAAGTTTATTCTGTGCTGAAACATTTTCTGTCATGGTATCTGAAGAAGAACATTCATCACAAATCAAGAGTCTTCTTTAGAAGTCTTTAATCCTCAGTGACTACCATTCTACATCAGTCTACTTGATTCCTGAACATTGACAGAACAGGCTAATGACCTACACCCTGAAGCAAAGCTCCAATCTTCATGAACAATTTAATATCTCAGGGGGAGCTTTGACAACATCAAGATCCACTAGTCTTCTCAGTTGTTTTGAGAAAGAGAAGACACCATAAATCTCTCACCCACTCTCTGTACAAAGGGTTATTTAACTCCCTTCAAAAGTTATTCCTTGGTTGTAAGTCTCCTAATCAAAAGACTTGAGTTGGTTTTTGAGTACCTGATCAAAAGCTCAAAGGTGGCAGTCACCTGATCAAAACCTGTAGTGGATTTCTACCAGGGTGGTAGAAGAGTGGATGTACCGAGGTTGGGGAACCACAATAAAATTCTTGTGTCGTCTGGTTGCTCATTTTCTCTTTTGTTCTTACTATGGTTGCGATAGAATATCTTAGGCTGCTATTTTTTTCTTTATATATTATTGATATCACTTATTTTCACTATGATATAAAAACTTAAAACAGCCAAAAATTTTTAATTATTCTATTCACCCCCTCTAGAGTAAATCTGGTCTAACCCCTCCTTTCAATTGGTATCAAAGCAGTGTTCCTTTGGTTGTACAAACTAACCCTTAAACCAAAAGATCCTTTGTTAGATCTGATCCTTAATTCTCTAAGGTTTATTCATTTCACAGCATAACACAGAATAAGGATTATGGAAGCACCAGACTTCCGGTGTGCAACTTGAATAAGTTTGCCATCTGGAAGGTAAGAATCAAGTTTTATATGAATTCCATTGATGAGAACATCTACAATTCTATTTTGACAGGTACTCCTCAAGCAACAACATCTACATCTATATCAACATCAAGCACACATGTTGTTCCACCACCAGAGTGGACAGATTCTCAAAAGAAGGCCAATATTGTTGATGCAAAGGCCATGAATATTCTAGCTCAGACTATGTCTGATGACATCTTCCAGAAGGTGGCCGAATGTACATCAGCCAAGGATATTTGGAACTCTCTTAACTAGATGGTATCAGGTTCTGCTGATGAGAGGAAAGATAGAAGATCAACTCTCATCTCCCAGTATGAAAACTTCAAGAAGGATGAGTCAGAGTCTGTTGCTAACATTTACAACAGATTGAGCTCAATAATCAATAAGCTGAAGACTTTAGACAAGGATATCACTCTTAAAGAATTGAATGATAAGATCCTCATGTGCTTCCCAAGATCATGGGATTTCAGGATCTGGCCAATCAAGGAGGCCAGGAGTTTAAATGAGATTTCCACCGAATCTCTATTGGAAAAGCTCAAATCTTATGAGCAGTTGATAAAGTCTAGAGAAGCTACAGAACAAAGGACTCCTCCACCAGCAAGAAAGGAGCAAAGCATAACATTCAAAGCTATTGAAGAATCTGCAGCTCCAGCATCAAGTGAAGAACTCCTAAGTCTCTTAGCTAAGAGATTCTACAAAATGTCTAGGAAGGATTTCAGGAGAAAGTCATCTAGGCATGATGACAAACCAAGGTATGATAAGACACCCACTAAATAAATAGTGTGTTTTAGATGCAGTCAACCTGGACACTTTATCTCAGAGTGTCCAAAGAATCAGAAAAAAGAAAGAAGAAGAAGAGAGAAGGACTTCAAAAGACAACAATACAACATGCCTTCCTCCAGCAAACAAAAAAAAGAAGGAGAAGGGCTTTGTGGCTGAGACCTGGAGTGAAAATGAAGAAGAATCATCATCTTCAAGCTCCAGTGAAGATGAAGAGGAAGCAAAGGCCAAGGAAATATGCTTGATTACCATTGATGCATCAAGCACCCATTCTGAAGCTGACCAATCAAACACTGAAGAACCTCTATCTGAAGAGGATCAGGTATTGTCCTCTTTTGATTTTGATTCAGAAGAATTTAAAATTGAGTTTAAATCTGTATGTCTTGACTTAATTAACTCTGAAAAAAATAATTAAACAACTTAGAGACAAAATAAGTGAACAAGAAAACCTGCTTTTATAAAATAACAAGTTAAAAGATGAATTAACCATAACAAATGAACAAATTATGTCTTTAAAATCTGAACGGGCTGAGGCAAGGAAACTTGAAGAATCCATGAATGGGAGAAGCATCAAGTTGATGGACATCACTAGCACAGTGAATGTGAGACTTAATGACAAGTTGGGCTTAGGTGCTTCATCAAGCCAACCCCCACTCATTCAGAAAAACATATTAACCACCCCAATAAAATTTGTTTCTAAAAAGGGTAAGGAGAAAGTAGAAGATAACAATCTTAATCAAACTGAACTTACACAAAAGAATAAGAAAAGAAGAAAGAATAAGAAAAATAATAACCAAAATAATGTTCAGCAGTTTTTTTTGAACTCCAATCGACAAAACATGTACAGTTCGTCGAGCTCAAGTCGACGAACTCTGAACGCAAACTTCTACTATAACCATTCTTTGAACTATGATAGACGAAACAATAAGGTTTGTCGAGCAGAGATCGACGAAATTGGGGCCCAGAAAATGAATATCTTCATTCTTTGAGTGGAGTTCGACGAACTCATCCCAGTTCGTCTGCCTCAGATCGACGAACGTACCAGAATTCGTCGAACCCAGTTCAGTCCAACAAAAAATTTGATTTTGCTAAAACTCATAACCAACCAAGAACATTTAGTAATCAATTTAATCAATTGATCATTCCACATAGGAAATACCACCCCTTAGGATATAAATGTCAACCTGAATACTCATACATATCCAGTTTTAATTATGTGAAGAAAGATGGACCCAAGGTAACCTGGGTCAAGAACAACTAACTTCTGTTTATGCAGGTGAAGAGCTGTACAACATCTAATCAACAATGGTATCTGGACAGTAGATGTTGTAAGCATATGACTGGCAGCAAGGAAAACTTAATCAATTATAAGTCCAAGTTGGGACCAAAGGTGATCTTTGGTGACTCCAATTGTGTCTAGATTGAAGGCCTTGGAGAAGTCATGATTGGGGCAATAACCTTCAAAAAGGTTGCATATGTAAGTGGACTAAAGCATAACATAATCTCTATAAGTCAATTATGTGATGAAGGTTATCAGGTAACTTTTAACTCAAGTTCTTGCATTATTTCTACTAAAGAGAACAAAACTATTTAAATTGGAAATAGACAAGGCAATGTTTATATAGTTAATTTTGAGTCTGCCAAAACAGAAATTTGCATATTTAATCAAATTAATAATAATAATGACCTTTGGCATAGGAGATTAGGTCATGTTAATTTGAAAAACATTGCCAAAATATCTAGGGACAACCTTATTAGAGGATTGCCTTCTTGCCCCTACAAAAAGAAAACCTTTGCATGGCTTGTCAATTAGGCAAGCAATTAAAAGTAGTTTTAAATCATTAAACAAAGTGACTCACATAGAATATTGTACTTGCTATATATGGACCTCTTTGGCCCTATTGCAGTACAAAGTCTAGGAGAGAAATCTTATACTTTAGTGATTATAGATGATTTCTCTAGATTCACTTGGGTTTTCTTTCTGAGATTAAAGTCTGATAACTTCAGAGTTCTTACATATTTTCTCAAGAACGTATAGATTGAGTACTCTACTCCAGTTGCATTGATCAGAAGTGATCATGATACTGAGTTTGATCCTGTTCTTATGCAAGAGTTCTGTAGGAAAGAAGGTATCAGACACTGCTTCTCAGCTCCTAGAACATCTCAACAAAATGGGGGGTTGCTGAAAGGAAGAATAAAACTCTGATTGAATCTGCAGGCACATTACTTGCAGATGCATATATGCCCCTATCCTTTCGGGCAGAGGCTGTAAGCACAACAAATTATGTACTAAATAGAATTCTTATACACAAGCTTAAGAATAAGACTCCTTATGAGCTACTTAAAGGGAAGAAACCTAAAGTAGACTACTTTAAAATATTTGGTTGTTTATGTTACATTCACAACAATAATAAGAAACACATTAGAAAATTTGATGCCAAGGCTGAAATGGGAATTTTTCTTGGATATTCCCAAGTAAGCAAGACTTATAGGGTGTATAATATATCCACTATGAAAATTGAAGAATCAGTCCATGTTTCATTTGATGAGACTAACATGATTTACAAGGAGAAGACTTCTTCTACCAATGATTCTTTGCAAGAAACAAATCTGTGTGAGAAAGTAAATAAATTGACCCTCACCAATGAGGCAGTTAGCCATCCTTCTCCACACATTGCTGAAGAAAGTGAAGATGAAGGCAATCAGATCAGTGGAGAGCCAACAATAGCCAATATAATTCCATAAGAGAAATTAATTCCCCAAGCTGTGAATAACCAACTCCTCCCACTGAATTTATTATACTTAGAGATCACCCAGTATCTCAAGTGATTGGAGACATTTTAGTTGGTGTGCAGACAAGGCGTCAACTCAACCAAGACTTGATGCATGTCTGATTCATATCTCAAATTGAGCCCCAATCCATCGAAGATGCTGAGCAAGATCCACACTGGATTATTGTAATGTAAGAGGAGCTCAACTAATTTGAGAGATGTAGAGTGTGAGATTTAGTTCCAAGACCCAAATACTACCCAGTCATTGGAACTAAATGGGTATATAGAAACAAGCTAGATGCCCAAGGTGTTATAATCAGGAATAAAGCAAGGCTGGTTGCTCAAGGTTATAGGCAAGAGGAAGGAATTGACTATGACCAAACTTTTGTACCAGTTACAAGGCTGGAAGCAATCAAGATTTTCCTTGCATATCCTGCCTACAAGAAATTCAAAGTCTATCAAATGGATGTCAAGAGTGCCTTTCTGAATGAAGAACTTAAAAAAGAGGTTTATGCTGAAAAACCTCCAGGTTTTATCTCTCCAACTCATCCCTCATATGTATTTAGATTGCATAAAGCTCTTTATGGTATAAAGCAAGCTCCAAGAGCTTGGTATGAAACCTTAGCTAGCTTTCTTATAGAGCATAAGATTACTAGAGGCATTGTAGATAGGACATTATTCACTAGGCACCATAATAATCAAATTTTGCTGGTACAAATTTATGTAGATGTTATTATATTTGGGCCTATAGATTCCAAACTATGCAAGAGGTTCTATGACCTCATGTATTCAAAGTTTGAAATGAGTAGCATGGGTGAGTTCTCCTACTTCCTTGGTCTCCAAGTGAAGCAGCTACCTGATGACATCTTCATATCCCAGGCTAAGTATGCTAAGGAGCTTCTCAAAAAGTTTGGGATGGCTGATGCCTCAGCAATGAAAACACCCATGGCCACTAATGCTGTAATAGACTCTAATGAACATGAGAAACCTATTAATCAGAAATTATATAGGTGCATTGTTGGGTCCCTACTATATCTTACAGCAAGCTGACATAATATTTACTACATGTATTTATGCTAGGTTCCAAGTGAAACCTAAAGAATCTCACCTAATTTTCTTAAAAAGGATTTTGAGATATATAAAGAGTTGTCCTAGTTTAGGACTTTGGTATCTCAGTGAGTCAGAGTTTGAGTTAACTAGATACTCTGAAGCTGACTTTGCTGGATGCAGAGTAGACAGAAAAAGTACCTCAGGAACATGCCAGTTCTTTGGTATGAGATTAGTCTCTTGGTTTAGCAAGAAGCAGTCATCTATGTCTACATCAACTACTGAAGCAGAATATATAACTGCTGGCAGTTGCTGTTTCCAAATGATATGTATTTAGAACCAACTACTAGACTATGAGTTCAACTTAAATAATTCAACTCTACTTTGTGACAACACAAGTGCTATATCTATATCACAAAATCCAGTCCATCACAATAGGACTAAGCATATAGACATTAGGCACCATTTCATTAGAGAGTGTGCAGACAAAAATAAAATTAATCTTGTCTATATCTACACTGATTTAAAAAGGGCAAATATCTTCACCAAACTTTTGGATGAGAGGAATCATCTGTTCTTCATAAATTAGCTTAGTATGATAAATGGAGAAGCTTTAATTTGATTTCTGTCTATGGTCGATGAATTTTTCGCAATTCGACGAAAAGAGAAAAGTTCTAGAGAACTTTGTCGAATAGAGATCGATGAATTCTCTATGAGTGAAGTAATGTTTGTCGAACGAAGATTGACGAATTTGCTTTGGGAAACTTTCGTCGAACGGAGCTCGACGAAATGTTTTCACATCTTCTGACCGAGATCGACGAATTCTTTTGACTATAAAATATTTCGCTGACCTCAGATCGGAGATTTTTTTTTATTTTTCGTAGAACGGAGTTTGTCGATTCATATTATGAAAAACCTTATATTTATGTTTTCTTCGACCTTCGTCCAGCGCTTTCAGTTCTCTTGCACTTGATCTCTTTATTTTTGTTGCAAGAGAACTCATGGCGATTCTGGCAGGCGTTCTTGGAGTAGTGAAATTTGATTTGAGTTTTGATATCGACTTCGAGTCATTCCAACATTCTGACCCAATCTTCCTGGAGATTCTGAAATTATTTGAAGATCAACAGCTAAAGAATCTGATGACCACAAAGATGAAGATAGCTGAGATAGAAATAGGATAATGAGTTTACACCTCCTCCTCCACAGATGATGATACCATGACAAGCACCATATCAGGTAACGCGATACCTCTTACCCCTGCCGTCTTATCAGACATTTTCATATTAGTTAATGGTGAAAAAGAATTAGACATTGCTGGTGCTGAATTTGGTGAAATGTTGATTAAAATGGGTTATTCTGGAGACCCAACAAACTGCTGAAAAAACATCTATCTGCTGACTACAAGTTTCTAGCAGATATTATCGGGAAGGTACTGCTGGGCAAGCACACAACCCATGATTACATCACTAGGCATCAATTCCTTGTGATTTACGCTGTTGTAAACAAGTAGCCTGTGAACTGGGCTAGAATAATGTTTGAGATGATTAGAAAGAAGAACACCAAGAAAGAGGTGTGCTTTGGAAGGATTATGGGAATCTTCCTTCAAGCCAAGGCTGCTGAATCCCTGGTCACACCGACCATATTCATTAATACCTCCTAGAGGATTACTTGTGCCCTCTTTGGCAGGTGGGAGAGGAATATCACCAAGCCATCCAAGGCACCCGCCTCTTCCTCCAGACATTCTGAGAGTACAAGGGCTGCTCCAACCACTCCCCACCCTGCTGAAGATGTTCCACCTCCACCTCCAGCTTCCCCAATTCATCTCTCTTCACCAGTTCATACCATTTTCCATACTCCAACACCTCCATCATCTCCAGTGCATCATCCACAAACTCATATTCACTCTCCAATACATACTCCATCATAACATGACCACCCTCATCTCCTCTACCACAACATCTAGATAATATCCCCCTTTCCAACCTTCTATCACTACCTTCTTTTGACCTACTATCATCCCCCTTCATACTCCATCACCTAAAGATGAGCCAACGCCAGATTTTCTACATTCTCCTCCACCATCATCTCTCATCCATCCTTTTGTATCCACTCAGACACCTTTTGGGTTCATGCAATTGGACCACCCATCCATTCAACCTCTTCTGTCAATTCTCACTCTAATCATCAAAAACCTGATAACAGAGGCTATTTCCCGTCTTGCTACTTCCATCTCATCCCTTGCTGCCTAACTTTCTGCCTTCTCTATCCCTTCTTCTTCAGTCATGGTCCTGACTCCAGTGCCTACTGAAACCAGGCAGGGGAAGATACTCCATGAAGAAGTAGCTCCAGCTCCAGCAGAAGCAGTAGCAGAAACTACAGCAGAAGCATCAGCAGAAGCAGCAACAGACACATTTATCCCTACTGACTTAATTGATTTCATTGATTCTGATATAGATATGGATGAGACAGATATAGTTGGAATAAACACTATTGGTGATTATATTATCAATCCCATAATAAATATTTTGAGTTTGTTAAATACTTTTGATACAGTTCATTTGAACTTTATTCCAGAAAACAAACTAAAGCCTTCTATGGATATAGTTCCTTACACTTCTCCAATAAGCCCCAAAGTTGTCATGCAACTCAAGGCCAGTTTTGCAAGTATAGAGGCTCTGGTTATTCTATCTCCACCAAAAGCAGATTCTTTCATTGTATCATCCCATCTCAAAGCCATCTCTCCTCCAACATACAAGGTGGATGACAGTCCCATGCCAGATTTGGATGAGATCATGATGGCAGATATGGAACAAGAGAATCTATTAGTTGCTGAAAAAAGTTACTGAATCAGTTCTTCTACCTCCAGCTCCTCCTCAGGCTAAAGAGTTGCTGATATCTGCAGAAGCTCTAAAGGAAATTAATGCCTTATATGATAATCCTCAGGGATCTTCTGACGATGAAGATGAGGAAGATGATTCTGATGATGAGCCAAAGACTAAGAAGAAAGTTTCTAAGAAAAGAAAGGTTGTTCCTCAAGCTGCACCAAAACCTAATCCCACTCATGATACCCCATATTATATTCTGCAAAATATCACTCCATACAAGGGTATGCTAGCTTAGATGTGGCTGTCAAAGAATGAGCAGAAAGCCAAGAAGAAAAGCAGGAGATGTTATCCTCCTCCACCTTCTCAAAGATACAGGAAAGACCCACCTCCTCCTCCTCCTCCACCTGTTGCTGGTGCTTCAGGACTTACTTCTCAGAGGTCTACGTCTTATTCTCAAACCTATCAAAGGCAACCTAATATATCCTCTAAACCTCATGGAAGTAGCCATCAGAGGTATCCTTCCAGCAGACATCAACATCATCATCAACAACAACAACAACAACAATATCCTCAGCAATAGCTATAGCAAGTCCCTGAACCAGTTAAAGCTGACAGTCCTAATAAGACAGAGTCTTATCCCATTCCATTTGAGGATCCTGAAACAGCTACTACTGCTAGAATGGCAAGGTTCCAGGAATTGGTTCGATTATCAATGATAAAGAAAGCCAAAGCTGAAGGAAAGGATCCTTCTGAATACTCTACCATGTTATCATATAGAAAAGAAGAATTGAAAAGGTATGAGAAAGCAAATAAGTTCTTTAATGTAGATGATTATATGCAATTACATCCAGAGGCTGTAGTACCTAGAGCCACTTCTCTCAATATAATTGGTGTTGCTGATATGACAATGTCAAAGAGAGAAGCTGCCAACCCAAACTGAGAAATCATATTCAGACAGCCTTCTAGAAATTTTGATAAAGGAAACAAGGAAAAGGAAAAGCTGAAGAAAAAGAATTGAACATTCTGCTTAATTTTTTATATTTTCTGAACTCTTATTATTATTACACAAAGCTACTTTGTAAATATCTGCTGAATGTTTTAATTTTTCTGCCAATATATCTTTTCTGCTTTGTGAATGTTTCTATTTATATTAGTGACCTCACCCAAATAGGGGAAGATTGTTGGATCCCTAGTTGGATTTGGACTAGGTTCACTAATTAGGATGTTTGACCTACTTTGTATAGCCAGGGTCATGTCTTTGTGTCTTAGAGTTTAGGCTAAGTCCTTAGATTCAACCTTGATGGACCAGCCAGCAGAAGATCTAAGAAGACTCAAGACTTAGAAGAAAAAAAGTTCAGAAAGTTAGTTCAACGTTCGTCGAACTCAGCTTGACGAACTCAGAGATTATTCTATGAGCTGAGCTCGACGATATTCGAACTCAGGTCGACGAAATTTTGGAAGCTCAACTTCAACACAATATGTCCAGAATACTTTCTCTGAACTCAGGTCGATGAAGTTAAAATCTCAGCTCGACGAACTCAGACTACAGATTTGGCAAGTCATTCTCAGTACGCAGTTCGTAGAGCTCAGGTCGACAAACTGGAATTCTCAGGTCGACGAACTTTGACCTCAGGTCGATGAAATCTGTCCTCTGGTCGACGATTTCTGTGCATTTTCAGACTTAGTATTTTCCTCAATTTCTGTCCTTATTTCATATTATTTAGCAGCATTGTCCTGAGTAATTAATGCATATATTCTCTGAATATAGCCGTTAGTGGCATCATTAATTATGGTCTTCATCAGGATAATTACTTGCTTGTTTTATTAGGGATAGTTGGGGAAATTAATTTATGATAGACATTCCAGCCGTATTTCATTCTCTGCAAGCATTCAACAATTAATGCTAGAATCCAAAAATTCAGAGGAGAGATTGGCTGAAAAAGATAAAAAGAGATTCCTTTCTTTAGTCGAAAGGGAATACAAAAGATAGAAGAAAGAACACAGAACACAGAGAATAACAGAGAAGAACATTCAGAGCACAAAACATAGATCCTGATTATTCCGAAGTTTATTCTATGTACTTAAACATTTTCTGTCATGCTATCTGAAGAAGAACATTCATCACAAATCAAGAGTCTTCTTCAGAAGTCTTGAATCCTCAATGACAACCATTCTACATCAGTCTACTGGATTCCTGAACATTGACAGAACAGGCTGATGACCTACACCCTGAAGCAAAGCTCCAATCTTCATGATCCAATCTTCATGAACAATTTAATATCTCAGGGGGAGCTTTGACAACATCAAGATCAACTAGTCTTCTCAGTTGTTTTGAGAAAGAGAAGACACCAAAAATCTCTCACCCACTCTCTGTACAAAGGGTTCTTTAACTCCCTTCAAAAGTTATTCCTTGGTTGCAAGTCTCCTGATCAAAAGACTTGAGTTGGTTTTTGAGTACCTGATCAAAAGCTCAAAGGTGGCAGTCACCTGATCAAAACCTGTAGTAGATTCCTACCAGGGTGGTAGAAGAGTGGAAGTATGCAGATTGGGGAACAACTATAAAATTTTTGTATCGTCTGGCTGCTCATTTTCTCTTTTGTTCTTATTATGGCTGTGATAGATAGAATATCTTAGGCTGCTGTTGTTTTCTTTATATATTATTGGTATCACTTATTTTCACTCTGATATAAAAACTTAAAACAGCCAAAAATTTTTAATTACTCTATTCACCCCCTCTACAGTAAATCAGGTCTAACCCCTCCTTTCAAATTACCATACTAGATGAATTATAGTAAAGAGAAGAGCATTTCAGGACTTAATAAGGAATTGCAAGCATATTTGTGCAAGTTTCTTCACTACTGTCAGCGATAGCATTATCCATCGGCGGTAGTGATGAAATCTGCAGATCCATGACCTAAAGCTATAGATTCCCTCCATGGCATAATTTTAGTGAAATTACTCAACACTAGCTGTTGAAATTTGTGAAGTGAAAGTGGGTGATGGGCAGGTCGGGCGGTCTGGGCGGCCTGTGTTTGCTGGCTGGGCAGACTGGTGGGCGGCCTGGGTGGTCTGTGGCCAGGGAAGTCTTGGTGACTTGGGTGTCTAGTGGAGCGGCCTAAGCGGACTGTGTTTGACGATCTACTGGCAGTGCTCAACTTGATCTGCGGCCTTGCAAGTAGCTAGTTTTTGGGCTAACCGGGCGGATTGGAAGTTGTATCCGTGGTGTTGTAGCGGACTTGTTTTGCGTCCGTGGAGTCCGCCTTTGCGGACTAGCTTTGGAGATGGGCTTTGGTCTTTGCTGAGCTCTCCCTTGATGCGATGGATGTTAGCCACATTCTTGTGGCGGACTGTCCTGATGATTGTCGGTCTGGGGCTTTTGTGTCCGCCATGCTCGCGCCAGTTGCTTGATGAGCTGCTGGACTTAGTCATTCTCTGTGACAAGTCCATGATGTTTACAGTATCCATAGAGTCCGTTGTTGACCGTGCGGACTGCCTGTTAGTCGTGGACTTGTGGCGGACTGTGGCATTGTTGTCGAGCTGTACAGACTGCCACTTCATCCGCGTATAGTGTGCGGACTGATGCAGCATGGGTTATGACTATTTTTGCGTGTTGTGTTGAGTGGAGGACTGGCACTATGCTTGTGTTGGGCGGACTGGCGCTGTGCTTATGTTGTGCGGACAGGCATTGTGTCCGCATGGTAGCAGACTGACTTTGACCTGGCGCCTGGTGGGTCGTTTGGTCTGGCAAAGTCCTTGCGGACTTGGCAGACTGGGATGTGTTAGCACGCGAGCTGAGGCGATGACTCTATTCACTAGGGTGGTGACCACACTCCTCACCTCGCCTATAAATATACCCCCCGGCACATCTAAAGTAACTGAGTGAACAACAAGTTGAGTCTTAGTTAATTATTGCGGTCTGGTTTTTTCTGTCTGTGTGGGTTGAAGAGAGAACTGTTTGTTGTTTGCAGGTTGCGCGGCTAACACTGAGGATCCAGGAGTTTGGCTTTGACTGCGGTCAGCATCAGTGAAGTTTGCGGTTTCAATCGGCGGTCTCACCAGGTCGCTTCTGTGGCTTGTCAGTTTCTATGCTTCAGTTTTCCAAGTTCAATAACCTGTCCGCCGGACTCGGGAGGGTAGGCGGTCTGTTCTTCAGTTCAGCAGCAGCTTGTAGCAGTCAGCGAATAACAACATGTCCGTGCGACCTCGCGGTCTCAGCGGACTTCATGTTCTATTCGTATTCTAGCAGCAGCAGTTCGGGCGGCCTTGGCAACTTTGGCAGACTGGGCGGTCTCGACTGTCTCCAGTTCTGTCTGCTCGAATTATTTTACTTGTAATTTTTTCTGTGTTCCTGTATACTGGCGAAATCATGTCTCGCCATGTATACCTCGCTCTGTAAAGAAGAAATAAATATATGATCTGCTTCCCCCTGTGGTTGCTTTTGGTTGTTGGGCTTGCTTTCCTGGTTTTTGCATGATCAAGGTGTGATCTTGATAGTTCTGAGAATATTAATTTGGCGTTAGACTATCTCATTGAGCACTTTGAGAAAATTCAACATGGTATTAGAGGGAGGTTCAGTTGCTTGAGTGGTGATCAACTTGTGTTGTTGCTCTGTGCTTCTGAAAACTTAACCAAGGTTGCTGCAATGGAAGGGAACTATGCAAGAGGTCTGGGTATTGAACTCTTAACCAAGACAAACTTTAAAAAGTGGAAGTCGTGCATGAAGAGTTTTCTTCTAGGCGAGGAGCTATGGGAGGTCGTTGGTGGTGATGACAGACAGGAAGTTACTGCTGCATTTGGGACGACTAAGCAGGTGAGAGTCTGGAGGAAAACTAACGCAACGACTGAGTTTACCCTCAAGAGAGATGTTTCACCGGAGCTGTTTGATCACATCATTGGATGTGAGTCAGCTGCTGATATTTGGACAACTATTGATGGGTTGTACAACATGAAGAATATGGCGAGGCTACATGTTGGATCTCTAGTTGATTTGGGCTAGATTCACTAACTAGGATAATTGACCAACCATATATAGTTAGGGTCATGATATTGTGTCCTAGAGTTTAGCCTAAGTCCTTAGATTCAACCACACATGGACTAGCCAACAGAAGACAATAAAAGACTCAAAAACTCAGAAAGAAATCAAGTTCAGAAAAGTGAGTTCGACGTTCGTCGAACTCAGCTCGACAAACTCAGAGTAAATTCTCTGAGTTGAGCTCGACGATATTCGAGCTCGGGTCGATGAATTCTAGAAGTTCAACTTCAACTCATTTTAGTCCAAACTACTTTCTCTGAATTCAGGTCAACGAAGTTATTTTATCAGCTCGACGAACTTGGAGCACAGAAATGGGAAGTTTTCTCAGAAAGCAGTTAGCTGATCTCAGGTCGACGAACTTGGTTCTCAGGTCGATGAACAAGGATTCCCAGGTCGACAAACATGATTTCTCTAGTCGACGAACTTGGATCTCAGGTCGACGAAATCTGTTCTCTAGTCGATGTTTTCTGTGCAGTTCCGGACTTGGAATTTTCTCTTATTTTGTCCTTATTCTATATCAGTAATTTCTGAGTAATTAATGTTTATATTCTTTGAATATAGACGTTAGTGACAATATTGATTATGGTCTTCATCAGGAATATTATTTGCCATTTTAATGGGACAGTTGGGGAAATCCATTAATGCAATATTCTCTCCAGCCGATTTTCATTCTCCAGGTCGTCAGCAATTAATGACATGGAATTCAAGATTCAAAAGGGGAATTCGACTGAAGATATAAAAGTATTTTTTTCTTTTCTAGAAGAAGAGACATAATATACAGAGAACTGAGAATACAGGAAGACAGATACACAGAGAAGAGATCAACAACAATAATACTCCGAACCTTCTCTGTACAAAAAACAAATTGTTTTCTACTTGACATTGCTGAAGAAGACGAAGAACAATCATTACAAATAAGAAGTCTTCTTCAACCTTCATTTCAGGAGCTTTTAAGGACAACACATCCATATCAGTCAGAAGTTCCTGGATCTCATTTTCAAGTCAAGGCTGAAGACTGAAGACCTACACCCTATGCGAGACTCCTAGTGTTATTGAGAGGAGTTCTTGACAACAGCAAAAATCCACTAGTATTCTCTATTGAAAAGAGAAAGAGTAGACACCATCAATCTCTCTCCACCTCTGTATAAAGGGTTTATTAACTCCCTTCAAAAGTTTATTTTGGATGCAAGTCTCTTGATCAAAAGACTTGAGTTAGTTTTTGAGCACCTAATCAAAAGCTCAAAGGTGGCGATCACCTGATCAAAACCTGATAGTGGATTCCTACCAAGGTGGTAGAAGAGTGGATGTACTTAGGTTGGGGTACCACTATAAAAGTTCTTGTGTTGTCTGGTTGCCCTTTTCTTTTTGTTCTTTTTGTGGTAGTGATAGATTAGGTTATCTGTGCTGTGATTAGATTAACTTAGGTTGCTATTGCTTTTTGGTAATCTTGGTATCTCTTATTTCATTACTCTGATATTATTATATAAACAACAAAAAAAAGTTTTCAAGTTACTCTATTCACCCCCCCTCTAGAGTAAGTCAGGTCTAACCCTCTCTTTCAATTGGTATCAGAGCCGTTTCCTTTGGTTGTACAAGCAATCCTTGACCAAAACATCCCCTGTTAGATCTGATCTTTATTTCTCTTAGGTTTAGTTAGTTAACAACATGGCACAAGACAAGGATTATGCAAGCACCAGACCTCCAGTCTGCAATTTAAATAAATTTGCTATCTGGAAGGTAAGAATTAGGTTGTATATGAATTCCATTGATGAGGACATCTACAATTCTATTTTGACAGGTCCTCCTCAACCTACAACATCTACTTCTACAGCAACTTCAAGCACTCATGCAGTTCCACCACCTGAGTGGACTAATGCTCAAAATAAAGCCAAAATTGCAGATGCCAAAGTCATGAACATATTGGCTCAAACTATGTCAGATGAAATTTTCTAAAAGGTAGCTGAGTGCACCTCTGCAAAAGCAATCTGGGATTCTCTCAATCAGATGGTTGCTGGCTTAGCAGATGAGAGAAAAGATAGAAGATCAACACTCATCTCACAGTATGAGAACTTCAAGAAAGATGAAGCTGAATCTATTGGTGACATGTACAATAGTTTAAGTGCAATTATCAGTGAATTGAAGACCTTGGACAAAGACATCTCTCTGATAGAGGTGAATGACAAGATCCTAATGTGCTTTTGAAGCTCACGGGATTCCAGGATTTGGCCAATCAAGGAGGCCAGAAGCTTGAATGAGATTTCCACTGAATCTCTCCTGGGAAAGCTCAAATCTTATGAGCATCTGATCAAATCCAGGGAAGCTGCAGAACAAAGGACTCCTCCACCAACAATAAAGGAGCAGAATATAGCATTAAAAGCTACTAAAGAGACTGAAGCTTCAACAGTCAATGAAGAATTGATTAGTCTCTTTGCCAAGAGATTCTACAAAATGACAAGAAAGGACTTCAAGAGAAAGTTATCCAGGAATGATGACAAGACAAGGTATGATAAAAATCCTACTAAAGAAATATTATATTTTGGATGCCGGAAACCATTACACTTCATCTCTGAATGTCCTGAGAATCAGAAGAAGGAGAGGAGAAGAGAAAAAGACTCTAGAAGAAAGCAATACAGTAGGCCTTCCTCCAGCAAGCACGAAAAGAAGGAGAAGAGCTTTGTTGATGAAACCTGAAGTGACACAGAAGATGACTCCACATCTTCTAGTTCCAGTGAAGAAGAAGAAGAGGCCAAGGCAAGGGAAGTCTGACTCATGGCTATCAATGCCTCTTGCAGCCCATCAGATGCTGAAGAAGAATCTGATAATGAAGAAGCTTCAGAATCAAAAGCTGATCATGTACTATCATCATTTGATTATAGTTCTGATAGTTTTAAAATTGAATTTAAAACCATGTGTATAGATTTAATAAATTCTGAAAAAGAAATCAAACTACTTAGAGAAAAACTAACTGATCATGAAAAGTGTATCAATGAAAATGTTAAATTAAAGGATGATTTAGTTTTAACAAATGAACAGATAATTTCACTAAAATTTGAATTAGCTGAGGCTAGAAAACTTGAAGAATCTCTAAATGGGAGAAGTATCAAGTTGATGGACATCACAAGCACAGTCAATGCCAGGTTAAATGACAAGCTAGGCTTAGGTGCATCATCAAGCCAACCCCCACTCATTCAGAAAAATATATTAACAACACCAATTAAATTTGTTTTTGAAAAAGGAAAAGAGAAAATAAAAAATGATAAAAATGTTAAACAAATTAAATCAAAACTAATGAATAAGAAAAGAAAACAAAATAAGAAAAATCCAAATAAAAATAATGTTCAGCAGATTTCGTCGAACTCCGAACGCAGATTTATATAATAATTATTTGTTGAACTACGATCGACAAAACCGTTATGGTTCGTCGACCAGAGATCGACGATTTTGGGGCTCAGAAAATGTCTTCTATCATTCTCTGAGTGGAGTTCGACGAACTCATCCCAATTCGTCGAACTCAGGTCGACGAACTCACCAAAATTCCTCAAACACAGATCAGTTTAACAGAAATTTTAATATCTCTAAAACTTATAACCAACAAAGAACATTTGAAAATCAATTTAATCAATGGATAATTCCACCTAGGAAATATCACCCTTTAGGATATAAAAGCCAACCTGAATATTCATTTATTTCTAGTTTTAGTTATGTAAAAAAAGAAGGACCCAAGGTAACCTGGGTCAGGAATGACTAATCTGTTTCATTGCAGGTAAAAGACTGTTCTACCACAGAGCAACAATGGTATCTAGACAGTGGCTGTTCTAAGTACATGGCTGGAAATAAGGCCAACTTAACACATTACAAGGCAAAGCTAGGACCAAAAGTAATATTTGGTGACTTCAATTGTGGCCAGACTGAAGGCTATGGACAAGTCAAAGTTGGAGCTGTCACCTTCAGGAATGTTGCATATGTAAGTGGACTGAAGCATAACCTTATCTCCATAAGTCAATTATGTGATGAAAGGTATCAGGTATCATTTACTAAAACCTCATGTATTATTACTTCTTTAGATAATCTTGCAGTATTGACTGTCACTAGATTAGGAAACATTTATGTAGTTAACTTCCAGTCAGCTAAATCTGAAATTTGCCTGTTCAATTTAACTAATAATAATAATGACCTTTGGCATAGGAGATTAGGTCATGTTAAGTTGAAAAATATTGCCAAACTATCTAGGAATAACCTTGTTAGAGGATTGCCTTTTTGCCCCTACAAGAAGGAAAGCCTTTGCAGGGCTTGTCAATTAGGCAAGCAAAGTAAAAGTAGTTTTAAATCATTAAACAAAAGTGATTCACCTAGGATGTTGTACTTACTACATATGGACCTTTTTGGCCCTATAGCAGTACAAAGTCTAGGGGGAAATCATATACTTTAGTGATTGTAGATGACTTCTCTTGATTTACTTGAGTTTTCTTTCTGAGATCTAATTCTGATAACTTCAAAGTTCTTACAGATTTTCTCAAGAACATACAGATTGAGTACTCTACTGCAGTTGCATTGATCAGAAGTGATCATGGTACTGAGTTTGAGTCTCTTCTTATGCAAGAGTTCTATAGGAAATAAGGTATCAGACATTGCTTCTCAGCTCCTAGAACACCTCAAAAAAATGAGGTTGCTGAAAGGAAGAATAGAACACTAATTGAATCAGCAGGCATATTACTTGCAGATGCCTATTTGCCCCTATCCTTTTAGGTAGAGGCTGTAAGCACAACAAATTATGTACTGAATAGAAGTCTTATACACAAGCTTAAGAATAAGACTCCTTATGATCTACTAAAAGGGAAGAAACCTAAATTAAACTACTTTAAAATTTTTGGATGTTTATGTTATATACACAACAACAATAAGAAACACATTAGAAAGTTTGAAGCTAAGGCTGATATGGGAATTTTTCTTGGATATTCCCAAGTGAGCAAGGCTTATAGGATGTATAACAAATCTACCTTAAAAATTGAAGAATTTATCCATGTTTCTTTTGATGAGACTAACATGTTTTTCAAGGAGAAGACTTCTTCTACCAATGAATCTTTGCAGGAACATAATTTGTTTGAGAATCTTAATGAACTGACCCTCACTAATGAGGCAGTTTGCCATCCTTCTCCACAAGGTGCTGAAGAAAGTGAAGAAGAAGACAATGTAATCAGTGATGAACCAACAACAACAAACCTAATTCCACAAAAGGAATTTATTCCACAAGCTGTTGAACAACCAACTCCACGCACTGAATTTGTCACACTTAGAGATCACCCAATATCTGAATTGATTGGATACATGTCAATTGGTGTGCAGACAAGACATCAAATCAACCAAGATTTGATGCATTCCTGCTTCATATCTCAAATTGAGCCCCAATCCATCAAAGATGCAGAGCAAGATCCACACTGGACTATTACAATGCAAGAGGAGCTCAATCAATTTGAGAGATGCAATGTTTAGGACTTAGTTCCAAGACCCAAAGACTACCCAGTCATTGGAACTAAGTGGGTATATAGAAACAAGCTGGATACCCAAGGTGTCATTATAAGGAATAAAGCAAGGCTTGTTGCTCAAGGTTATAGGAAAGAGAAAGGGATTGATTATGACCAGACTTTTGCACCTGTTACAAGGCTGGAAGCAATCAAGATTTTCCTTGCTTATGCTACCTACAAGAAATTCAAAGTTTTTTAAATGGATGTCAAAAGTGCCTTTCTGAATGGAGAACTAAAAGAAGAGATTTATGTTGAACAACCTCCAGGTTTCATCTCTCCAACTCATCCCTCATATGTCTTTAGATTGCATAAAGCTCTCTATGGTTTAAAGCAAGCTCCAAAAGCTTGGTATGAGACTTTAGCTAGCTTCTTGATAGAGCATAAATTTTCTAGAGGTATTGTAGATAGGATATTATTCACGAGGCACCATAAGGATCAAATATTGTTAGTACAAATTTATGTAGATGATATTATATTTAGGTCTACTGATTACAAACTATGTAAGAGGTTTTCTGATCTCATGCATTCAAAGTTTGAAATGAGTAGCATAGGTGAGCTCTCCTACTTCCTTAGTCTCCAAGTGAAGTAGCTACCTGATGCCATCTTCATATTCCAGGTTAAGTATGCTAAGGAGCTTATTAAAAAGTTTGGGATGGCTGATGCCTCAATAAAGAAAACACCCATGGCTACAAATGCTGTAATAGATTCTGATGAGCATGGGAAACCTATTGATCAGAAAATATATAGGGCATTGTTGGGTCCCTACTATACCTTATAAAAAGCAGACCTGACATAATGTTTGCTACATGTCTTTGTTCTAGGTTCCAGGTGAACCCTAAAGAATCTCACCTAATTTTCTTAAAAAAAACTTGAGATATATAAAGAGTTGTCCTAGTATAGGACTTTAGTATCCTACTGAGTCAGAGTTTGAGTTAACTGGATACTCAGATGCTGACTTTGCTGGATGCAGAGTAGACAAAAAAAGTATTTTTGGAACATGCCAGTTCCTTGGTGCTAGATTAGTCTCCTGGTTTTGCAAGAAGCAGTCATCTGTGTCTATATCAACTGCTGAAGCAGAATACATAACAGCTAACAGTTACTGTTCCCAGATGCTGTGGATTCAGAACTAACTACTAGACTATGCGTTCAACTTAAATAATTCAACTCTACTATATGACAACACAAGTGTTATATCCATATCACAAAATCCAGTCCATCACAGTAGGACTAAGCATATAGACATTAGACACCATTTCATTAGAGGGTGTGTAGACAAAAATAAAATTAATCTTGTTTATATCTACGCTGATTTACAACGAGCAGATATCTTCACCAAACCTTTAGATAAGAGGAACCATCAGTTCTTCATAAATCAGCTTGGTATGATAAATGAAGAAGCTTTAATTTGATTTCTGTATATGGTCGACAAATTTTTCAAAGTTCGCCGAACGGAGATCGACGAACAGAGAAAAGTTCTAGAGAAATTCGTCGAACGGAAATCGACGAATTCTCTGTGAGTGAAGTTATTTTTATCGATTGGAGATCGACGAATTTGCTTCAGAAAACTTTCGTCGAACGGAGATTGACGAAATGTTTTCACATCTTTTGACTGAGATCGACGAATTCTTTTGACTATAAAATATTTCGTCGACCTCAGATCAAATAATTTTTATTATTCGTCGAATGGAGCTGGCGGTTCATATTCTGAAAACCTTATATCTAGGTTTTCTTCAAGCTCCGTCCCGAGCTTTCAGTTCCTTTGCACTTGATATTCTTGTTTTTGTTGCAGGAGAACTCATGGCGATTCCAACAAGCGCTCTGTCCACCATGAAATTCGACATGGGTTTCGATATTGATTTTGACTCTTTCCAGCATTCTGACCCCATCTTAGTAGACATTCTGAAATTGTTTGAAGATCAAAATATAAAGCAGTTCATGACCCGCCGTATCAAGATTGCGATGACTGAAATCAAAGAATGGGTCTTTACCTCTACAGTAACGGAAGATACCCTGACAGACACATTTTCTGGTAACTTAGTCTCCCATTCCCCCAATATACTAACTGAAGTTTTTGGTTTACTGAATGGCGAAGAAGAAATCAAATTGGATACTGAAGAATATGACAATATGCTGACCAAGATGGGTCATTCTGGAGACAACCCTAAAAGGCTGCTGAAAAAAACTTATCTGCCGAATATAAGTTCTTAGTAGGCATTGTCGGAAAAGTGCTGGTGGCAAACACACCGCCCATGACTACATAACTAGGCACCAGTTCATGGTGATGAGTGCTCTGGTCGAGAAGAAATCAACAAATTGGGGCAAGCTGCTATTTGAGTTAATCAAAAGAAGAACAATAAGAAAGAAGTCTGGTTTGGAAGAATTCTGGGGATCTTTCTTCATGACAAGGCACCTGAACATCTGGTTTCCACGACCGTGTTCATCAATGCCTCCAACGACTAACCTCTACCTTGTTTGGCAGATGGGAGAGGAGAATTACAAAGCCATCCCAGGCTTCCTCATCCTCCTGGCCTTCTGAGAGCACAAAGGCTGTCATAGCCGCTCCTCCACCCCCAGAAGAAGCTCCATCCACCTCCACCATTCCTTCTTATCCACAACCTCAACCACAACCACAACAACAACAACCAATTAATATTCCTACTCTAGTTCTATCTCCTGAACATTCAACACCACCACCATCTCCACCTCCACCTTCTCCCCAAGTAAATATCTCTGAAATACTATCCTCCCCAATTCAGGAACCAACATTCCAACTCCTATCCTCACCACATCAATCACCACAACCATCCACACATCAATCTCCTTCACCATCACCACACCAGTCTCCACATCAATCACCACACCACTCGCCCATCCAGGAACCCATCTCCTTCCCCACAATAACAGTTCCACTTTCTACTTCTGCTACTTCATCTATTTTTATCCCTCCAGCCATCCCAACTGATTGTCCACATTTAGAGTATACACATATAGATTTCCCAAATGCCTTCTCCATCTACTCTAATTGTGGTCATCACACTCCATATTCCACTTCTTCTCCAGAACCCCTCTATCTTAACTTCTCTGATATTGCTAAGGATCTACTAGCCTTCATCTCTCCCACTCTACAGAAACTCATAGACGATGCTCTAGCTCCCATCACCGCCTCCATCCATACTCTCTCTGCCAAAGTTGCTGCTCTATCCTATGTCCCTTCTTCTAGAGGACTGGCTCCAGGACCCTCTGTAGCCAGTCAGGGGGAGATGCTCCATGATGAAGAAGTTCCAGTGGCAGTAGTAGTAGAAGTAGAAACAAATTCTTTAATGTCAGACTCTTCAGAAGAAACATCCACTCCTTCTGATATAATAGACTTAATTGATTCAGATACAGATATGGATGAGCCTGTTATGGCTGAACTTGAAACCGTTGGTGATTATATTCTAAATCCCACAGTTAATTTGAATTCTTTATTGGATTTATTCAATCTTATTTATAGAAATAATCTACCCAGCTATTCTTATCAATATTCTTTGGCCATTGTACCATACACTGCACCAATCAACTCCATAGTTGCCAAGCAACTTAAGGCTAGTCTTGCAGTTGCAGAGCCTCTTATAGTATTAGCTCCCAAGAACATTGCTTCTCCTAAAGCCATTTTACCTCCCACCTACAAAATGGATGACAGCTCACTGCCAGATCTAGATGACATAATTATGGCAGATGTTGAAGAGGAAAATAAAATAATTGCTGAAAGCACTACTGACACAGTTATTCCAGAACCTGCAGCTCCAGCTCCAGTACCTCAAGCATAGCCTCAGGCTGACAAGCAAATTGATAAAGCTCTTCTGAAAGCTATAGATGATTTATATGATAATACTCAGGGATCTTCCTCTAAAAAAGATGATGATGATATTGATGATTCTGATGATAGCCATTCTGCCAAGAAGAAAGTGGCTAAGAAAAGGAAGGCTCCTCCAGTTACTGCTCCCAAGCCAAATCCAACTCATGATACTCCTTACTATATCCTTCAGAAAATTACTCCTTACCCTGGGATGCCAGCCTGGATGTGGCTATCCAAGAATCAGCAAAAGAAAAGAAAGAAGAGCAGGAGATATTTTCCTCCTCCTCAGAGACATTGGAAAGGACCTCCTCCTCCTCCACCTGCTGCTGGTACTTCAGGCAACATCGTCAGAGGTCTACCTCATATACTCAAACATATCATAGACAACAAGGTAGATCCTCATCTCATCAAGGAAGCAACCAGCAGAGGTACTCTTCCAGCAGGCAATAACATCAACAACAGCTACAACAACAACAACATCAGCAACAGCAATAGCAAGCTCCTGAACCACAAAAGGCTGACAGTCCTAAAAGGCCAGAGTCTCCTCCCATTCCCTTTGTGGATCCAGAGACAAAGACTACTACTAGAATGGACAGTTTCCAGGAACTGGTTGGATTATCATTGATAAAAAAAGCTAAAGCTGAAGAAAAGATCCTTCCCAATACTCCACAATGTCTGTTGGGTATTACATCCACATTAACCCAGATTTGATGAAGTCACCCTGGAACTAAGATGAATTAAGTTGTATTTGATGCTTGGTTTGAGTTATATGTTTGCAGGAATTTCACTGGAATTGTAGACCATTGTCAGTCCACAGTGGGTCACCAAACAAAGGAATTGTGCAATGTAATCCCTCATTGCATATTCCAAGGTGTTGACTCATGTGTGGTCTCTCAATTGGGATACACTTCATATTCAAGCTATTGGACTATGGGAAAGGAACTGGGAGTTGACTACTCTAGAAGAATCAGTTTTTCCTACATCAGAAATTTTCTAAGTATTTTACTCGAGTAGAGCTTTCACCTACTCGAGTAGTCTGAGTACAATTTACTCGAGTAAAGGAACCTTGTACTCGAGTAGTCATAGTCATATACTCGAGTAGCTAAGTCACCTACTCGAGTATACAAAGTCATATACTCGAGTAGCATGCTTATATACTCGAGTAGATTACTCTATACCCGAGTATTAAAGGGTTTCCTCATCAAAATTTCTCTAAGTCATGGACTCGAGTAAATACACTCAAGTACTCGAGTAAGTATACTCATATACTCGAGTAGATAGAAACATACTCGAGTAGTTCATTATACCTACTCGAGTAGATTATGTGTCACTCGTATACCTTGATATTTCCCTACTCCAGAAATTTTCCAAGTCTTTTACTCGAGTAGAACTTTCACCTACTCGAGTAGATTACTTCCTCTCGAGTAGTTTAGTTCAACTACTCGAGTAGTTGCATGCTGACCTCTTCAGAATTTTTCTAAGTATCCCTCTCGAGTAGTACTTCATGTACTCGAGTAGTTTATGTAATATACTCGAGTAGCTTTTCCAGTACTTGAGTAGATCCTCTACGTACTCGAGTAGGTCTCTACACATACTCGAGTAGTTCTGTCTGCTTACTCGAGTAGTTGATTTCTATATACTCGAGTGGTCTATCTATATATACCCGAGTATGTTCTCCTTCATATACTCGAGTAGTTATTCAACTACTCGAGTAATTATTGACTTACTCGTGTAGTTGCCTGAACTTTTCTGAAATTCTGCTAAGTCCTTTTTCTGACGGGATTTTTCAAATCACGCGACATGATTGGTACACGTGTATATCATTATGACCGATTATGACCGTTAGTCTCTCCTATATAAGGTCTTATCAGAAAATGACAAACCCTAAGAATTCTCAAAGCTTTCTTGTCATTCTATTTTGAGAAAGTTCTCCGAATCGACTCCTCTCTGTTTTTCCGAAACGGAAGCCGCCGCCGCCACCATCTTCTCCGACCACTGCTTCTAAAGTCAGAGGATTCATTCTGAAGAAATTACAGATCGAGATCGACTTCACCGTTCATCTTCTCTCTCTGATTCTGTAAAGGCAAGAAGATCCAGATCTGGGCCGAGACTATCTTCACCAATTTCTGATAGTGCTGCAAAGTTCATAAGAAGAAGTTTTCTGGCCGTCTCTTCAGATCTAATTGGATATATTGGTTGTATAATTTCTCCCACTTTATTAATCTTGTAGGAGAAAGTTTCTCTGAGTGTAGGAGTTTTTCACTCCGAGTTTGTAGGAAGTGCTATCTTCCGAGGTGTAGATCCCGTTGTTTGGATCGAGTTTGTAGGAACTTTGTTCCGAGGGTAGGATCGATTTTTGATCTGAGATAGTTGAGTAGCCGAGTCTAGTAGATTGCTAGATCGGTGAGGGAAAGTGGATGTACCCAAGGTTGGGGAACCACTATAAATCTTGTGTCGTCTGTGATATTGGTAGATATTTCTGTGTTGTGCTCTAATTATTTTTTATTCCGCAAAAGACGCACAACTCACCTATTCACCCCCCTCTAGGTGATTTAGGGTGACAACCGTTTTCTTTCAATTGGTATCAGAGGGAGGTTGATCGTCAAAAGGTTAACACCTTGATCAGATCCAAATCTGTTGTCAGAAAGATTCTACCATAGAATGGAGAAGGGCAAAGATTTCGCCAAGCTTCCACTGTGCAACAAAAATAACTTTCCCATATGGAAATAAAGGATAAAATTTTTCATGGAGGCCGTGGATCCAAGGATCTTCATGATCGTTGAAGAAGGTCCTTACGTTCCTATGACTGTGTCCACTATCGACCCTATAAAGAGAGTTCCCAAAAAGCTAATGGATCTCGACAAAGATGAGATTGCACTTGTCTCTCTCGACAAGAAAGCTAAGAACATTATAGCAAGTGCAGTCGATGACTCGATGCTACAAAATTTGATTCACTGTCAATCAGCTAAGGAGATGTGGCATTCCTTAGTCACTTTAATGGAAGGGACTGAAGAAGTAAGGGATGATCAGAGATCCCTTCTCAATCAAAAATATGAAACGTTCCGACAAGGGAACAAGGAAACAATTGCCGACACCTTTGAGAACTTCTTCAAAATTGTAAATGGCCTAAGGGTGTACGACCGTGTCTTCACCAACGGAGAACTGAACGACAAATTCTTGAGATCCCTAACCAAGGAATGGGATAACAAGGTATGCGCCATTAGGGAGTTCGGGAAGCTAGCTGAAACGGACCCACAAAATCTCTTTGGAAATCTTATGTCTTATGAACTCCAAATCAATACAAGAAAAGCTGAAGAAGAGAAGGGCAGGTCTGCCCTAAAGGAGAAATCTATCGCTCTGAAGGCAGACACCTCCAGAAAGACTAAGGCTGCCTCCCCCACTCCAGCTCCAGAAGTTGATGAAGAAGAAGAATCATCAGAGCCTAGCACCTCAGGCTCTGAACTATCTAAAGGAGAGTTCTCCTTACTCTCAAGGCAATTCAAGAAGTTTCTAAATAAAAAGAAATAATGAAAAGGCAAGGATGCCTCATACAGAAGATCGCGGCGCGATGACGATCGATAAAGGAAAGGCTCAAGCAGCCATGACAGGTATAAAACTAAACAGAACAAATACATTTCAACTGACATCATTTGTTATTGCTGTAATAAGCCAAGTCATGTCATTGTTGACTGCCCTCACAAGAAGAAGGAGGGTGGTAGAAGAGAAGAAAAGAAATTCTCATACAACAATAAGAGGAAAGAGAAGAGCCCCATAGACAAAAGGAGCAAGACTCTTAGCGACTCCGACTCAGCTGAGTCAAGCGAAGAAGAAGAAGCTTACTTTGGGCTAATGGCTCAAACAGATGATGAACAAGAGCCCCAGTTCACTGGGAAGGTAAACTCTCATAACCCTCTCTCAGAGTCTAAAGTCTCTGAACATGATTGCGAGAGTAGCTCCTCTAACGATGGGTCAGAATTGATGGCCCAGTATAAGGAGTTAATCATGGCTTACGACAAATGTCGTCGAGTCGTGAAGACTCAGGCTAAAGAGATCAAATCTCTAAAAGCCGAAGAGAGAAACTTGAGAGAGAAAGTCGCAAAGACTGACTCCCTCGAGGAAAACTTCAATAATACTATAGAAGAATATAACAAGGCTCTTGAGCACCTTGACTTGAAGGAGAAGATCATCAAAGGATTGGAAGCCGAACTTGCGGCTGAAAGGAAACTTGTTGAGAGTTTCATTAAGCCCAAGACAGTTCTTCCATTCGTTGTTGAATTCTTAGCAAAGACCAAGGGAGCTGGACTAGGCCATGAAGAAGATCCTACTAAATCCTCTAGAAGAAACAAGAATCAACGGAAAAATAAGGCTGCCAAAAAGGCCTCAGCCGAAGAAAAGGGAAAAGCCCCTCAAAATCAAACCACATTCAGAAAGGTCATCTTTCCAACAAATGAGTTTGATTTTGACTCATCATACGGGCACTTTGCTAGGCCTACTCATGTAGAGCCAAAGTCCCGCTATCAAGGATGGGCTCGACCCCGAAACTTTGGAGAAAGTGTCTTTAAGGCACCTTATGAAGAAGTTATTATTCAGAGCTATGACCCTTTCAATCATGGGCATAACTTCAAGAACGCACCAAAGACAAAGCCTATTGTAGAGAAGACTATAAAGGAGAAGAAGCCATGTGATTGCCATCATCATGAGGCATCTTCCTCTAAGAATGCTACCACTGCTAGACCAAAGTTCAAAAGGTCAAGCAGGAGATCCTGAGGCAAAGGTACAATAGATTTGACTGTTGGTACTGTGGCAAGGTTGGTCACTTCGCCATAGATTGCTGGTTCAATTCCAGAAACGCTGCAACCCCTCATATCAGCAATATGAGAAAGACCGCTCATAATGCTAACACTCGTAGGGGGAGCACTCTAACCCGAGACCAAGGACCCAAACGTGTTTGGGTTCCTAAGTCAAATTGATTATGATTACAGGGATGTCCAAAGGCCAACAAAACTCCTATCTGGTACTTGGACAGTGGATGCTCTCGGCATATGACCGGGACTAGAAGCCTCATTCAGAACTTTACCCCAGTCGTGAACGGACCAAAAGTCATCTTTGGAGGTTCAGACCGTGGAATTACTAGAGGCTATGGTATGATCACTAACGGCAATGTATCCTTCTCGGATGTGGCCTATGTCGAAGGATTGGAACACAATCTCATTAGCATAAGCCAACTCTGCGACAAAGGATACATAGTTGAGTTCCATGCTGATAAGTGCTTGATAAAATCCGTTGACAATATGGAAATGATTCTATCCGGCACTCGAAGCAGGAATATTTTCTGTTTAAATTTTATCTGTATAGATTCCTCTACACCAGTGTGTCTTTTAGCAAAATATAGTGCGTCTCTTGGTGACCAATGACACAAGAGACTAGCACATATTAATTTCAAAACCATTAATAAACTATTTTCAATGAACTTAGTACGTGATGCCCCAAATGTCAAATACGTCAAAGACAGATCTTGTCATGCATGCGTAAAAGGCAAGCAAACAAGGGATACCTTTAAAAGCATTATTGGCAAAGACTCTAACAGATGTCTTCATCTATTGCACATGGACTTGTTTGGTCCACTGCAGATTAGAAGTTTGGGAGGTAAGGACTATACATTGGTAATTGTTGATGACTGCTCGCGCTTTGCGTGGGTGTTCTTTCTGTAACACAAGTCAGATACCTTCGACATCTTTACCAATTTTGTCAGGCAAGTCCAGAATGAATACAACTGCTCCATAGTCAAAATCAGAAGTGACAACGGAACAGAGTTCAAATCTGGGACCATGACAGAATTCTGTGAAAGCCTTGGTATCTTTCATGAGTTTTCCTCTCCTCGTACTCCACAACAGAATGGAGTGGCTGAGCGAAGGAATAGAACACTCATAGAGGCTTGCAGGACCATGTTGAGTGATGCTTCACTACCGGAGTACTTCTGGGCTGAGGCCGTCAACACTGCATGCCACGTGCAAAATCGAGCACTCATAAACAAAGACCGTAATAAGACACCTTACGAACTTCTGAAAGGCAGGAAACCAACAGTCTCTTACTTTAGAATCTTTGGCTGTAAATGCTTCGTACTTAACAATGGTAAGTATCATACCACCAAGTTCAGCGAAAAGAGCTTTGAAGGTATTTTTGTAGGATATAGTAGCCATAGTAAGGCATATAGGATATTTAATAGAAAAACCCTGGTGGTGGAAGAATCGATACATGTTGTATTTGATGAGACGAGCTTGCTGCAAAGCAATCCATCTAGTGTGCTCATTGAAGATGCAGGTGAAAAGCTGAAAGGAACTAGCTTGGATGATCCGTCCGAAGACAAAGGCGAGAAGTTCATTAAGATTACCACTCCAACTCCTATTGGAGAGGCTGATGATCAAAATGAAGAAGTCATCCAGGATGAAGAAATCACTCCGGTGCTTGAAAATAATCCAGATGCAAGAACTCTAGAGCTCAGACATCTGAAGGATCACCCCATGGACCAAATCATAGGAGATCCTCGGGATGGTGTCAGAACTCGGAGAGGTACAACTAATGAGAATCTTCATTTGAGTTTTCTCTCACAGGTTGAACCAAAGAAATTTGAGGAAGCAAACTCAAACGCATCATTGATAATGACAATGGAAGAAGAGCTAAATCAGTTCAAGCGCTGCAATATGTGGATGCTGATTCCAAGACCCAAAGGAAAGAACATCATTGGAATAAAATGGGTCTACAGGAATAAGATGGATGAAGACGGAACTATCATAAAGAACAAGGCCATAATCGTCGCTAAAGGCTATCGTCAAGAAGAAGGAATCGACTTCGACCAGACATATGCTCCGGTGGCGAGGCTGGAGGCCATAAGGTTGTTCCTAGCATATGCTTCTTTCAAAGGCTTCACCGTCTATCAGATGGACGTGAAGTCGGCCTTCCTGAATGGTAACATAAAGGAGGAAGTGTATGTGGAACAACCTCCAGGTTTCGTTGATCCTAACTTTCCCGATCATGTCTATTTTCTGCACAAGGCCCTATATGGTCTGAAACAAGCTCCTAGAGCTTGGTATGAAACGATGTCTACCTTTCTACTTGAGAACAAGTTCACAAAGGGAAAGATAGACAAGACATTATTTCTTAGGGAAATAAAAGGCAAGATTTTGCTAGTGCAAATCTATGTCGACGACATTATCTTTGGCTCTACAGATAACAACCTCTGCAAAACGTTCTCAAAACTTATGCAAGGGAAGTTTGAAATGAGCAGTATGGGTGAGCTGAAGTATTTTTTAGGGCTTCAGGTGAAACAATCTGAAGATGGAATTTTCATCTCCCAGATCAAATTCACCAAAGAGCTAATTAAGAAATTCGGAATGGAGAACGCAACCTCTATGAGGACTCCAATGAGCTCAACTATGTCTCTGGATAAGGATGAAAAAGGGAAACCTTTTGATGAAATCAAGTACAGAAGCATAATTGGATCCTTGCTCTACCTTACTGCCAGTAGGCCTGACATAATGTTCTCCACATGTGTCTCTGCTAGATTTCAGGTGAACTCTAAGGAATCTCATTACGCTGCTGCAAAGCGGATCCTGAGATACCTTAAAAGCACACCAAATCTTGGCTTATGTACCCAAGAAGTAATGACAACGAACTAATTGGATTTTCAGATGTAGATTTTGTAGGTAGCAAAGACGATCAGAAAAGCACCTCAGGGACTTGCCAATTCTTCCGAATAAGGCTAATCTCCTGGAGTAGCAAGAAGCAAAACTGTGTCGCAATCTCAACGGCCGAGTCAGAGTATATCTCTGCAGGAAGCTGTTGCACACAGTTGCTATGGATAAAGAATCAATTCGAGGACTACAACCTGCAGTTCAAGGATATTCTCTTGTACTGTGACTCCTCCAGTGCAATTGCAATAGCCAACAATCCAATCTCCCACAGCCGGACAAAGCATATCGAGCTAAGGTATCACTTCATCCGGGAACATGTGGAGCATGGAGACATAGATCTCCAATATGTGCCTACAGATAGGCAAGTTACAGATATCTTCACAAAGCCGCTGGACGAGACCAAGTTCTCGTTCTTCAAGACAGAGCTTGGGATGCTCAACAAAGAGGACTAAAGAAGGCTAGATGACTAAGAAGCACGTAATTGCAAGGGGTTAGTCAAAATCTATTCTTTCTCAACTTTTTCAAAATTCAACTCGAGAAGCATGAGACATACTCGAGTACTCTTCTCTACCTACTTGATTATAAGAATATGTCTACTCGAGTATGTGTACTGACCTACTCTAGTATAAGAATGAACCTACTCCAGTATGTGTACTGACCTACTCGAGTATGAGGATGTGCCTACTCGAGTATCTAAAGACCTACTCGAGTAAGTCACTTACCTACTCGAGTAAGTCACCTATCTACTCAAGTAGTTTTCTCCACCTACTCGAGTAACTCCTGTAGACCTACTCGAGTCACTCCTGACGACCTACTCGAGTAACTCTCTTACCTACTCGAGTAGTCTATCTCTTTTTTGTGTCCTGTTTCCCAGATTTTGAAAATTGTTCTATTCGCCCCCCAGGCTTTATGCCGCCTCTTGCTTTAAATTAATTAGCAGTAATTTCAGAGTTATATATATATATATATGAAATTCTGAAAACTCAAACCTACACGAGATCATTTCTATCTCTCGAGTACCCTCTGCCTCTTCGCCTACCCTGCCGATTCGACTCCTCTCCTCCGCCGCAGTTGTAGAGCCCTCTCTCTCATTTCCTCCAGTCACTCGCATCCATGGTGACCTCCTCCAAGATCAGTGTCGGCTCCGAACTAGTCACCGCAGGTATTGCAGAGCTTTCCGATGATTTCCGCAACCTCCTCATCCTACTCGACACCGCCGGCCTCTCCTTCACTCTCCAAAAACCCTGTCGCATTCTCTTCCCCGAAGTTGCAGAATTCTTCTCAAATCTCAAGGTTCAACGAAATGGAAAAGTCCTAAAATCTACAGTAAAGGGATTGAAACTCAAGTTCACCAAGACCTCTGTCTCTCAACTTCTCCGTTTACCGATTGTTGATGAAGAAGATGATCTGGGTGATGAAGATTCTGACCGAACAACAATTTTCTGTGGTATCTCTCCTAAAGCTCAGTATCTTAAAAGGTCAGACATGAATGCTGAAGGAAAATTTCTAGTAGACATTATTGGCAAAATTCTTCTCTGCAAGACACACTCCATCAGAGACATCCCATCCTATTTCTTCGACATCATGCAAGCAATTGTCTGCCGCAAGAAATTTCAATTTGGTATGCTGATTTTGGACAAAATCAAGGACAACATGAAATCCCCCAACTACGCTAGAATCATCTCTCTGCTTCTCCATGAAACAGATCCTACAGTCTTCAACTTCTCCAAAGGAACCCCACTTCACCACATGAAGAAGGTCTCCGTCTCTTCCATTCAGAGATGGGATCTCAGGTTAAAGAACTCTGCCCAAGCTGCAAAGCTCTCAGAAATTCCAGAAGTTCCAGCTGTAGAGGAAAGGACTCCATCTCCCTCTCCTCATCATGTGGCCAGCTCCTCTGGTGCACTCAGTGAGGGGGAGCATGTTCCCTTTATCCCAGTCAGACAGCCCTCTCCTCAGCCAGAAATTCCATCCCTACCTCATACTCCACAGAATCCAGCCACTCCCTCAGATCAACTACCTCAATACACTCTTCTGTCAACAGCTGCTGCTATAGATGCCATGATTGCAGAGCTTTCTGAAGAAGTGCTTCCCCTTCCTCCTCTCTCTCCTCCAGCTCCAACCTCTGAAGGTAACAAGGACTTGTCTCCAGCACAGACTCCTGCCCATTCTCCAGCCAGGACTCCCACACCATCTCTAGCTCCTCCAACAGTCCAACCAGACACCATTCTTATTTCTGATGAGCCCTCTCCTGAGCTAGCTGAGGCTCCTCTCAGAAACCTCAATTTCTTCATCCCCCATGATACAAAAGAAATGGATGCTGCCATTCATACCACCAAAGCTCTCAGCTCAGTGATAATTGAAGAAATAGCTCCTTGGGTACCTCCTCCTATCCTTATTGCTGCTCCATCTACTGCTGCTACAGTTTCCTCCTCCTCAGATCTACTACAAAGTATTGCACTTCTTCTTCAAGAACAGAGAACCTATTTTGACACCTCTCTAAAGGTGGTCACTGACAAGGTAACTGCTCTTGAGACTGAGATGAGCAGAGGTTTTGCTGAAATTCAGCATAACACTGACAAGCTCAAATACCTATTCCAACTTGGTGGCAAAGCCCTTGACCATACTATCACTAGTGTGGGAAATGTTATGGAACAAGGTGTCACCCTGACCAACAATCAGATTGAGCTAGACAAGAGGAATGAAGCCAACAAGATGAAGTTCTGTGAAGAAGTGGGTATTTTCAAAGATGATACCATATCCAAGCTCTCTGTTGAAATCAGAAAGGGGGAGGGTTTGATAAAAGAACTCAAAGAACAGGTAGAAAAATCTGCTGCTCAGAAGACAGTTGAATGGCAAGCTCATGTGAACACCATTCATGCTGATGTGCTAGCCCAAATACAGAGTGTCAAATTTCACACATATGACACTACTGTCTGGATGCACAATCAGATCTTGCCAGATCTTGCATTTGACCCAAACATCATTCCCCATCATCTCAACCCTCTAGCTACAGATGTCAATGCCACAGTTATTCCTATGCAACCTACCTTCTCTCCCAGGCCTGGAGACTCAGTTGCTCCTCCCGATACTTATGTTCCAGGCTGGGAAGAAGACGATCCTGTTGATATATTCCTTCAAGCCCCTCCAAAGATCAGAATCCACAATAAGAAACGGAAGTATGGTGAAGGTCCCTCTGCTAGCAGGACTGCTCCTTCCAAAGCCCTTGAACATGTTGAAGCTTGGTCTCCAACCTCAAAATCCCTAATTTTGGACACACTTAGGTTAGTTATGGATCACAATGAGAACATTAACATTCACTACAGTTCCCAGGAATGGGAGTTATATGAGAAATCAATGCTAAAAAGAAGATCCATGACAGAGAGTTTGGGAGAAATAACCCTACTGCTCCTCCAAGGCCTCCTAAATATTTCCCTAAGCCATTCAACTATCTAAGGAGACAGCAAGAAAAGATGGATAAGCAGCAATCCCAAGCCTAAACCTAAAAGGTGATGAGAGATTGAAATGACAAATTGTGGACTTGATATTTTTGGAAACTTACATATATATAATTCTTCATTACTGTCTAATTATCTTTTTCATTATCCTTTGCTTACCTGCTCATATTTTTCTACTTAGTTTCTTTTATGTCCATAATTCACCTTAGTGTAAAGGGTTCTGACTTCAATAAATAGGGGGAGATTGTTGGGTATTACATCCACATTAACCCAGATTTGATGAAGTCACTCTGGAACTAAGATGAATTAAGTTGTATTTGATGCTTGGTTTGAGTTATATGTTTGCAGGAATTTCACTGGAAGTGTAGACCATTGTCAGTCCACGGTGGGTCACCAAACACAGGAACTGTGCAATGTAATCCCTCATTGCATATTCCAAGGTGTTGACTCATGTGTGGTCTCAAAATTGGGATACACTTCATGTTCAAGCAATTGGACTATGGGAAAGGAATTGGGAGTTGACTACTCTAGAAGAATCAGTTTTTCCTACATTAGAAATTTTTTAAGTGTTTTACTCGAGTAGAGCTTTCACCTACTCGAGTAGTCTGAGTACAATTTACTCGAGTAGACATAGTCATATACTCGAGTAGCTAAGTCACCTACTCGAGTAGACAAAGTTATATACTCGAGTAGCATGCTTATATACTCGAGTAGATTACTCTATACCCGAGTATTAAAGGGTTTCCTCATCAAAATTTCTCTAAGTCATGGACTCGAGTAAATACACTCAAGTACTCGAGTAAGTATACTCACATACTCGAGTAGATAGAAACATACTCGAGTAGTTTATTATACCTACTCGAGTAGATCATGTGTCACTCGTGTACCTTGATATTTCCCTACTCCAGAAATTTTCCAAGTCTTTTACTCGAGTAGAACTTTCACCTACTCGAGTAGATTACTTCCTCTCGAGTAGTTTAGTTCAACTACTCGAGTAGTTGCCTGCTGACCTCTTCAGAATTTTTCTAAGTATCCCTCTCGAGTAGTACTTCATGTACTCGAGTAGTTTATGTAATATACTCGAGTAGCTTTTCTAGTACTCGAGTAGATCCTCCATGTACTTAAGTAGGTCTCTACACATACTCGAGTAGTTCTGTCTGCTTACTCGAGTAGTTGATTTCTATATACTCGAGTGGTCTATCTATATATACCCGAGTATGTTCTCCTTCATATACTCGAGTAGTTATTCAACTACTCGAGTAGTTATTGACTTACTCGTGTAGTTGGCTGAACTTTTCTGAAATTCTGCTAAGTCCTTTTTCTGACGGGATTTTTCAAATCACGCGACATGATTGGTCCACATGTACATCATTATGATCGATTATGACCGTTAGTCTCTCCTATATAAGGTCTTATCAGAAAATGACAAACCCTAAGAATTCTCAAAGCTTTCTTGTCATTCTATTTTGAGAAAGTTCTCCGACTCGACTCCTCTCTATTTTCCAGGAACGGAAGCCGCCGCCGCCACCATCTTCTACGGCCACTGCTTCTAAAGTCAGAGGATTCATTCTGAAGAAAGTTACAGATCGAGATCGACTTCACCGTTCATCTTCTCTCTCTGATTTTGTAAAGGCAAGAAGATCCAGATGTAGGCCGAGACTATCTTCACCGATTTCTGATAGTGCTGCAAAGTTCATAAGAAGAAGTTTTCTGGACGTCTCTTCAGATCTGATTGGATATATTGGTTGTATAATTTTTCCCACTTTATTAATCTTGTAGGAGAAAGTTTTTCCAAGTGTAGGAGTTTTTCACTCTGAGTTTGTAGGAAGTGCTATCTTCCGAGGTGTAGATCCCGTTGTTTGGATCGAGTTTGTAGGAACTTTGTTCCGAGGGTAGGATCGATTTTTGATCCGAGATAGTGGAGTAGCCGAGTCTAGTAGATTGTTAGATCGGTAAGGGAAAGTGGATGTACCCAAGGTTGGGGAACCACTATAAATCTTGTGTCGTCTGTGATATTGGTAGATATTTCTGTGCTGTGCTCTAATTATTTTTTATTTCGCAAAAGACACACAACTCACCTATTCACCCCCCTTTAGGTGATTTAGGGTGACAACCGTTTTCTTTCAATGTCCAAATACAGAAAAACAGAACTAAATAGGTATGAGAAAGCTAACAAATTTTTTTATGTATATGCCTATATGAATCTACACTCAGAGGTTGTTGTGCCTAGAGACACATCTCTCAATATTATTGGAGCTGCTGATATGACCATGTACCAGAAGCAAGCAACAGATCCTAATAGAGAGATCAAGTTTACACAGCCTGCTGAACAGGAAAAAGAAGACAAGCAAAAGGAGAAGATGAAGAAAAAGAAGTGATTTATATTCTGTCTAAGTTTCTGTCTTTCTGAACTCTTTATGTATGTACCATCACAAAACTTCTGTGTAAATAATTGCTACTGTTCTAATTTTTCTGCCAGAAATATTATTTGCTTTGTGATTGTTTTTATTTCATCTGTATTAGTGACCTCACCCAAATAGGGGGAGATTGTTGGATCCCTAGTTGATTTAGGCTAGGTTCACTAACTAGGATAATTGACCCACCATATATAGTCAGGGTCATGACATTGTGTCCTAGAGTTTAGGCTAAGTACTTAGATTCAACCACACATGGACCAGCCAATAGAAGACAACAAAAGACTAAAAGACTTGGAAGGAAATCAAGTTCAGAAAAGTGAGTTCGATGTTCATCGAACTCAGCTCGACGAAAGTCGTGCTCAGCTCGACGAACTCAGACTAAATTCTCTGAGTTGAGCTCAACGATATTCGAGCTCAGGTCGAAGAATTCTGAAAGTTCAACTTCAACTCATTTTAGTCCAGACTACTTTCTCTAAACTCTAGTCGACGAAGTTATTTTATTAGCTCGACGAACTTGTAGCACAGAAATGGGAAGTTTTCTCAGAAAGTAGTTAGCTGATCTCAGGTCGATGAACTTGGTTCTCAGGTCGACGAACAAGGATTCCCAGGTCGACGAACATGATTTCTCTGGTCTACGAATTTGGATCTTAGGTCGACGAAATCTGTTCTTTGGTTGACGTTTTCTGTGCAGCTCCAGACTTGGAATTTTCCCTCATTTTGTCCTTATTCTATAACAGTAATTCCTGAGTAATTAATGCTTATATTCTATGAATACAGCCGTTAGTGGCAACATTGATTATGGTCTTCATCAGGAATATTACTTGTCATTTTTAATGAGACAGTTGGGGAAATCCATTAATGCAATATTCTCTCCGGCCGATTTTCATTCTCCAGGCCGTCGACAATTAATGGCATGGAATTTAAAATTCAAAAGGAGAATTCAACTGAAGATATAAATGTGTTTTTCTTTTCCAGAAGAAGAGACATAGAATATACAGAGAACTGAGAATATAGGAAGACAGATACACAGAGAAGAGATCAATAGGAAAAATATTCTGAACCTTCTCTGTACAGTAAACAAATTATTTTCTCCTTGACATTGCTGAAGAAGAAGAAGAAGAACAATCATTACAAATCAAGAGTCTTCTTCAACCTTCATTCCAGGAGCTTTCAAGGACAACACATCCATATCAGTCAGAAGTTCCTAGATCTCATTTTCAAGTGAAGGCTGAAGACTGAAGACCTACACCCTGTGCAAGACTCCAAGTGTTATTGAGAGGAGTTCTTAACAACAGCAAAAATCTACTAGTCTTCTTTGTTGAAAAGAGAAATAGAAGACACCATCAATCTCTCCCCCCTCTGTATAAAGGGTTTATTAACTCCCTTCAAAAGTTTATTTTGGTTGCAAGTCTCCTGATCAAAAGACTTGAGTTAGTTTTTGAGCACCTGATCAAAAGCTCAAAGGTGGCAGTCACCTGATCAAAAGCTCAAAGGTGGTAGTCACCTGATCAAAACCTGCTAGTGGATTCCTTCCAGGGTGGTAGAAAAGTGGATGTACCCAGGTTGGGAAACCACTATAAAAGTTCTTGTATTGTCTGGTTGCCCTTTTCTTTTTGTTCTTGTTATGGCAGTGATAGATTAGGTTATTTGTACTGTGATTAGATTAGATTAACTTAGGTTGCTATTGTTTTTTAGTAATTTTGGTATCTCTTATTTCATTACTTTGATATTATTATATAAACAACAAAAAAAAGTTTTCAAGTTACCCTATTCACCCCCCTCTAGAGTAAATCAGGTCTAACCCTCTCTTTCACTACAGTTCCTGGAGAATGAGTTGGCTAGGACAACTCAAGGAGACCTGACCATCTCGAAGTTATTTCTAAAGATGAAGAGTCTGTGTGCTGATATATCAACACTTGATCCTCATGAGCCTATTTCTGAGGCTAAATTGAAAAGGCACATAATCTGCGGTTTGCGGAAGGAGTATGTGGCCTTTGTTACCTCTGTTCAAGGCTGGTCAACTCAGCCATCTCTGTTAGAGCTTGAGAACCTACTTGCTTCGCAGGAAAGTTTGGCCAGACAGATGGCAGGAGTGACTATCTCTGAAGGAGTTAGTGAAGCGTTGTTCAAAGGCAAGAAGAAGAAGAGATATGAACGGAAGAAGAAGAACTCTACTGCTGAAAATGCACCTTCAACTTCTTATCAGCCAGAGAGGAGCGCTGCTCCTAAGAAGTTTTGGAAGAAGAACTTGAAATGCTATAGGTGTCATCAGCGGGGACACTTCAAGCGTGACTGCAAGGTCAAACTGCAACTTAGGCATGTTGCAGGCAAGGAGGAAGCTTGCTCTAACACTGAGGAAGCTGGATGGAGCGGAGCTTTCATGACGGGCACTTGTGTTCGTGCTTTATCCGCTGTCGGCTTCAAAGATGAGTGGATCGTGGACTCCGGGTGTGGTTATCACCTCGCCGGAGACAAGTCAAAATTCTCTTCACTACAAGCTTACTCAGGTAATGAAGCTATCATTACTGCTGATAATACTGTTTATACAGTAGAAAAGGATGAGGTCATGTCCTTGGGTAGTGATAAGGGACCACTCATGTTAAGGAGTGTGTATCATGTGCCAGGCATGAAGAAGAATCTCTTCTCTGTGACCAATGCGGTAGACGCAGGTTATCACAGTCTGTTTGGGCCAACAGAAGTGAAGTTCCTTCATACGTATCAGCGGTAAAGTGTGATGTTGCTCATGTTGGGAGGAGAGTTAAGAACTTGTTTGTTCTTGCAACAAACTCTTATGTTGATAGGATGAGGTCTAATGATAGCGCTGCTATATGGCATGAGAGGTTAGGGCATGTAGGAATGGATAAGTTGAAAGCTATGACAAACAGGAGCCTTGTGAGAGGCTTGCCTAAGCTATCTTCCTTTGGTGATGGTCACGTTTGCGCAGGGTGTCAGTACAGTAAGTCTCATCGCCTTCCGTTTTATAAGTCACAAACGAGGAACAAGAGACCATTGGAGTGTATCCATGGTGACTTGATGGGACCAACCGTCACTGCTAGACTTGGTGGGAGAAGATACATGCTTGTTCTGATTGATGACTACTCAAGATACACTTGGGTATATTTCTTGAAGGAGAAGTCAGAAGCCTTCTAGTTGTTTGTTGAGTTCAAGGACTAGTGGAGGGCCGGCTTAGATTGCAAATCAAGAAGTTTAGATCAGACAATGATGACAAGTTTATCACCTCCGAGTTTTCTAACTTTTATATGAAGCACGGGATCCAGAGAGAGCTTACTTGTGCTCATACTCCACAACAAACGGAGTAGCGAAGCGGAAGATCCGTCATCTAACGGAAACCTGCAAGTGTTGGCTTCATGTGAAATACATTGCTAGGTCCTTCTAGGCAGAAGGGATGTCTTGTGCTTCTTATGTCATCAATCAAATGCCGCTCAGTCCGATCAACATGAAGTCTCCTTTTGAGATGTTGTTGAAGGAGAAGTCAAGCGTGGAACACCTTCGGGTGTTTGGATCAACTTGCTATGTGCATATCCCTGATGCTTCAAGGACAAAGCTTGATGCAAAGGCAAGGAAGCTTGTCTTTGTAGGATATGATGGGCGGAAGAAGGGATGGAAATGCATGAATATTGCGATGAAGAAGTTTGTTGTATCAAGAGACGTGGTCTTTGATGAACTGACATCGTATGGAGGAGGCTCGGTTGAGCTACCAGAGAGCAAGGTTGATGAAGAGCAGAAGGTGGCTGCTAAAATTCTAAAAGAGGAGCTTATTGTATCACCAGCAGCTCCGATTGCTTCAAGCTTTGGGGCAGAGGCTTCTGGTTCAGGAAGCAGGGGGAGCATTGTTCAAAGTTTGCCCGAGAATGGAGCTGAGCCTGAAGAAGCAACAGAGGTGGTGAGCAAGGAGCAGCCTCGTCGGAGATCAAAGAGGATTGTCAAGCCACCAGCTCGATACTGTGATGGGAATGCAGTGAGTTTTGTCTCCTACTTCTTTGCAGGTCCTCTGGATGAGCGAGATCCTGCAAACTTCAATGACGTCACTGGAGTGAAGGAGTGGGAAGATGCCATGAAAGAGGAGATTGTTGCTCTCAAGAAGAATGAAACATGGGATCTTGTGCCCAAGGTTGATGGCATTACTCCAGTGACTTGCAAGTGGGTGTACAAGTTGAAGAAAAAGACTGATGGGAGAATTGAAAGATACAAGGCTCTCCTTATTGCTCAAGGATTCTCACAACAGTATGGAGAGGACTATGAGAAGACATTTAGTCCAATTGTAAAGATGACTTCGGTTCGGGTGGTGATCGCCTTGACTGCTTGCAAGAGATGGAAAATGTGGCAGCTTGATGTGAAGAATATTTTTCTTTATGGAGAGATTGATAAAGACATCTTCATGGATAAATCACTTGGTTTTGTTTCTGAAGTTCATCCACACTATGTGTGCAAGCTCAGGAAGGCTCTCTACAGGTTGAAGCAGGCTCCAAGAGCTTGGTATGGGAAGATAGCAGAATACCTCCAATTCTACGGATATCTTTCTTCCAAGCTAATACATAGGAGTTGCATGAACAATCTTCCCATACCAAGCTAATACATAGGTGGTAATATCTGATGTATTTACTTGGGATCAAGTTCTCATGCAAGAAGGTATTCATCATCGAGGTTGTTTGAAGCTAGAGAGGAAAATTATCCCAACATTGAGAATACCTCATGTTGGGTCAGTCCCTCTTATGTGGAGATGGACTTGACCTGGAGTACATTGCGATAATATTTCAACAGACAAGGCAGAACAGGACTCAACAACAATAGGCTAGTGAAGGTGAATTTGTTATTGTCGGGCGGTAGCTAGCTATTGTCGGCGATAATAGTTTTATGCATGGACACGATGATATCGTAGTGTATCCTTGCAATATAGTTTTGTGTCGTCTTGTGCCTTCTCCATATCGTTTTGTGACTTCTCAATATTGTTTTGTGACCTGTAACACAATGCATGACTTGGAAATGGCGTTGTGTCGACTAGCATGGTGGTGTCAGTCGTCAGATTGATTTAGGGCTGATCTAAGGGTCAAGATAATCTCTTGCTTGTGCCCTAAATAGGCAGAGACTTTCTTCCAAGAGGAGGACGCAGTTATTGAGCCGTCACTTCGAGAAAGAGCCAAATTGAGTGTTCTTGCTGCCCTATTTTGTTTTCGTCACAAGAAGAAGGTTTATCTCCAGGTTTTGGATAAGGTGATCCATCTAGCCCATCAATGAAGAGCATTCGTGGTGGAATCTTCAGGTTTGTGAAGATTCAGAATTTGTCCAGGAGAGGTTTGTATCTTGAATACTTGTGTTCCAAGAGAGGTTCTCTTGAAGAAGGCGTTCCTCTGATTTTATCTAGAGAAGAAAATTTGTAACTAAACCAAAGTTCATAATGAAATGTTTGACTGGTCTCAGGACCCATTGTTTTCCCCCTTTATATTGGAGCGGTTTTCCACGTAAAAGTCTGCGTGTTCTTGTGGTTGTTTACTGTTTTATTATTCTGTTTTTTTCTCTATTTCTTGCAAAGTGGGGGAAGGTCATTTTGTGTTTTCACTGCGGACTGGTTTTCTCAGTCCAGATCCCTTCTTCCACAACAATGGTATTAGAGCTAGTTTTGTAGGTTTCTGATTGGACGTTCTGAACAGGAATTGGGTCAACGACATATGATGACATTGGTATGCTCCCTACCTTCCTAAATCCGATTCATGAATTAATCAGGTTATCTAAAAGGTGTTCGATAGTTTGCTTGAGTGAGGCGATGGAGGCATCGACCAACAACATTCACATGATCAGTCTGAATGAGAATAACTAGGTGATTTGGAAAGCAATGATGTAAGATCTTTTATATTATAAGGATCTTTATGGAATCGTTGGGAATGTATCAGCTAAACCAAAAAAGATGTATGACGATGAATGGAAGAAACTCGATCGAAAGGCTATTGGGTTCATCAGGCAGTGGCTCGATGATAGTGATTTTCATCATGTCTCTAATGAGACCTCAACACACTCTCTATGGAAAAAGTTGGAAGGCCTCTAAGAAAGGAAGACGGCCTGAAATAAAGCGTTCTTTATCCGAAAGTTAGTAAACTGAAAGTACAAGGAGGGTGGATCTTTGTTGGGCATCTGAATGAAATTCAGAGCATTGTAAATTGCCTTCTTCTATAAAAATGGCGCTCGAAGATGAGTTGCAAGCACTGTTGCTCCTCAGCTCGTTGCCCGATAGTTGGGATTCACTCGTGGTGTTAGTTAGAAATTCTGCGCTCGATGAAATTATGACCATGAGTCAAGTGACTAGCAGTCTATTGAATGAAAAGATTGTTGGAGCATGCATTCCGCATCTCTTGCTTTGAAAATAACAAATACCGTGATGTATTTGATCTACTCTTTTGCGTGTTTATAATATTCAGGCTGTGCATGTTGAATGAGGAGACAAGTTCTCTGTCATAGGCATGATCCAAGGGTGTGTACCCTTTAGAAAAAAACAAAATGACGAGTTGTTTCTGCTAAACTTCAAACAACCATAACTTTTAATCCGAGAGGAGTTACAGAACATGTCACCCCATTCCAGAATGAGATCGAAGTCATCTACACTTTGGAAATGGTTCGGATAGCAAAAGTGAAAATGAGATATCGTCAGGCGATAGCCACTGTCGCCTGGTGATAGCTCTATGATCGAATCGTCCCGCAGAAACTTCAGAATTGTGGGACACGTGGCAGCCAGATAGTGTATCGCTGATTGGCGACATCTGGTGTCGTCGGGCGATATCACTAATATATAAAAGTGATTCATTTTTCGAGGAGATTAAGGATTACAGAATTTGGAGTGTTCCTTCCCGTGCAACTGGTCCAGAGAGCTCTGGTATCTAGAAAGACTCCATCCTCCCAAGATGGTTCAAGAGCGACAAAGTGATGATACGTACACAGCATCTGAAGCAATCTTGGTAAGGATTCATCATCATCTTCAACGCTACATTTACAGGGAGTTCTTAATTCTAAAGATTATATTTTATCATTATTTTCATCGTAATCATTAGGAGAAAATCGTCGCCTTATGTGTGACGTCAAGATCTATGTGCGGCTTAGGAGGAAATTATCGCCTTGTGTGTGGCGTCTAGGTCCTTGTGTGGCTTAGGAGAAAATTGCCACCTTATGAGTGGCATCCAAGTCCTCGTGTGTCTTAGGGAGAAATCATTGCCTTGTGTGCAGCGTCTAGATCCTGGTTAGATCTAGGGGAGGCCAGTAGCAAGATCTAGGGAGAGATATGCTTTAGCCTGCCGGTTCCTATGGAAGGACCGACAAAATCAAAAGTTAACTATATTTTTCATAAGCCTTAATCTCTAGCTTCATAGAGATATCTTGTATATTGGTTTATCACTTATGAAAAAAAAGATTAACATTTCTGTTCTTGTTTATTTCTAAGTGTTTAGTTTTATTATGAAAAATTAGTATTGTTTTCTTTACGTGTTGCACCTAGTAAATTAAGATTAAGAAATAAATATTGTCAACGCTTATTCACCCCCTCTAAGGGCGTCGTAAGATCCAACATTTGGTATTAGAGGAAGGTTATTCCAAAATGGCTTCACAATCGGGAATAATGGCGCTACATGATCTCGCAACCGCTAGAGGGGATGAAATTTTATTAAATGAAAATTTTTTAGCACCACCATTATTTATGAGTGAAAACTATAAAGGATGGAAAATTTTAATGAAAAAGTTTCTTAAATCTTTAGAAGAAAAAATTTGGAATATTACCATTGAAAAGCCCCAAGTATATTGAATAAAAACAAAATGATTTTAAATGATAGATCCTTAAATAGTTTATTTTTGCGCACTAGACCAAAATATTTTTAAACAAATATATATGTTTCCTACTAGTTATGAAGTTTGGAAATTTTTTGAAGAAACTTATGATTCTCCATCCACAAGAACAAAACAAGTATAAGACATGGAAAATATGAATGCTTGCATAAGTATTCAAGAAAGCTCCTTCTTTGATGAATAATGGAGTGCACAACAAATGGATTGGAAGAATTGAACACATCATGCAAAAGAGAAGATGAAAATTTATTTATGGAAGAGGACGATGAAAATGTGAAAGGAACTATATGTTCAAATCATGTCTCATCCAAAAGTGTTGTAAGAAAATCTAATTCTTCTCTTTTTGTTTCAAATTCTATTTCGACAAATCACATGCTTGAAATTGCTAAACGTGGAATTAAGAAATTGAATATTGTTAATTCAAAATAATGTTTAGAAAATATAAGTTTAAAAGCAAACGCCAAAGTAGAATCACATGTTGATGTATCAAATTCTCTTTCATGCTCTATAGTTGAAAGTTCTACACCTTGTTATGATTGCAATGATCTTAAAGAAAGATTCAAGGAATTCGAAAAAGTGTTTTTAATTTCAAAAAAGCATAATGAAAAATTGATAAAAGAAAACAATGTTATAATGAATAAACTAGAATCATTAAATTTGTTTGTGAAATAATTTCAAGTAATAAAAAATACTTTATTTTTAGTTTATCTTCAAAATTATGTAAGACTTCTACTAGTATTTTAAGTAAAAGTATGTATAAAAGGAAGAGTGAAAATGAAAAGCCACTCAATTATAATTTGAAAAATAATTTCAAAACACATAAATCTTCAATTCATTATTTTTCAAACAACTATCATTATTTTCACAAAATCAATTTTCTCCCAACTCTAAATTAAATGTTCACAAATGTTTTATTAATAATACTTTAAAAAATCACTATAATTATAAGCATCATTTTCATGACTATGTAAATTTAAAACATATTCAACCAATGTATGAATAGAGACCCAAAATTAAAAATGAAACATTAACTCCACTTGAAATGGTCAATTCATCACTTTCTCCCCATAATCCAACACGCTATATTTGGGTACGCAAGAGAACCATCACACTCTGTTCACTTTGGATACCAAAATCTCTTATTCATTAGTATACAATCACTTATGTGAAGTAGAAATCAACTTAATATGAAATACATAAAAATCTACTTCACAATATGATAAAATAAATATTTTTTTGTGTGAAATTTGTTTTTGTTTTTGAGCCAACACGTATTTTGGTCATTTTAAATATTTTGATATATGACTTTCATATATTAAGCCTAAATTTTCTAATAAATCAACTTGAATGAAATTGAATAACGAGTCATATTATTTACAAATTTCAAGTGACTTATCTATCTTATTTTCTATCATCCATACTTATCAAATTCATTGCCTATTATTATCTTATATTTTCATTATAAATGGAGTACTGAATTTCTTATATGATACTATCAAGTTTAATGAAATTATTCTAAAAATATATTTAAATGTGCTATTAAGAGGTCTTAAGCTAAAATATTAAATGCACATATTATTGCATAATGAACATTATCTCATAATGAATATTATTATCCACACATTGAATATTATTATCCATGCTAGTTATTTCCTATTGTCATGATTAAATAAATTAAATGTTAAAAAATTAAAAGTTAAATTCAAAATAACTATGTGGTTTAAAATCTACTATAACTTTAAATATCAAATAAACTCATAGTTTATGAAATCATTCTTAGGATTAAATGCATAGTATATCCATGATTATTTACTCATAGTTTGTGTCTCACATTAGTGAGGGCGTAGGATTGTGTGCATTAGAGACCTAACCTCTAAGTCATGTATTTTCCTTAACCGAGGAGGGTTCCAGTGGGCCTTACGAGCACTAGGGGAAAGAGTGCGAGGTTGAGAGTCATCATTTGTATGCATATGGGATTAACACCCAACCTATGACATATGTACAGCTCCTCATATTCATCTGTCACTTAGTATGAGGCTAAGGTGTAGACATATAATTAGGGTATTATTAATCTAGGACATACTACATCACTATCACTGCATGAACATTATTACAAAATCTATTATTTTTGTATTTTATTTAAAAAAATAAAAAATTATAAAAACTTCTTGTTATTCAGTATCATTATCAAGGATGATTAATTATATCAATTAAAAATTAAATACAATATTTAATTTAGTTTTCACGTTTCTTAAAACATTGTTTTGATTTTATCATGTCTTGAATATTATCTTGTTATGTGCAATGAAATTGATTGTGGAAAATATGTGTAGAATTATTTAGCATGCATCTAAGTACGAGTAATATTTTATGTTAGATAATGATTCATTCACTCACTTATTTTGATAACCTACAAGTGTTATTAATCATATACTTGCATGGTTGCATAGTGTAATAACATAATAATTAAAATGCATAAATAGATTACCCACACTACATTGAATTATTTATTTCAATTCTTTGTTTTTCATGCACTTATTCATTAGAGAAAAGTGGTTTAAAAAAATTAAAAGATATTGTTTGCAAAACAAGTGAATTCGGAGTCCTTGGTCACAAGCATAAAAAAACATAGAATAAATGACAAGGAAAACTCCACCAAGCACTACTCACCCTCCTGATAAGTCTTAATGAGCATTGTGAGGTTGAGTATCTTGGAAAGGATTGTAAAATTCTTGTAACAAACAATAGTATTCAGCACTTCTCTTAGTATACTGGATCACAAAAATAAAAACAAAGTTAAAAAGAATAAATGTGATCCCCCAAGCGCTATTTCGCACCCCGATAAGTCTTCATGAGCATTGTGTGTGCGAAGCACCTTGGTAGTTGTACTTTTTTTGTATGTGCATTGAAATATCGTGGAAGTAATTTTATTTATGTATTTTAATATTGTATTATTTCATTATATATGTCATTCATTTTGATTAATACATATGTATACTTTATCAAATCACTTTTGTACACATTATTATCATATATATAACTTCTATTCATGAGAATTGGATCCTAATGCATATCTGCACAATTTTCTATAAACTTAAGTGAATGCACTAGATAGCAAAGCATGACCACTTCAATGTTTTTGTTTACTTGAAATGCAAATTTTATTACATTGTAGCATTGTATCTTTTCTTGATATTTTCAAATCTTGCTTGCAATTATATCTCGACAGAATAACATCTCTTGGGACTTTGACTCAAACATCAACTTTTCTGTTTTAAAACTCATTATCCTTTATATGCTCTTACTTTCTAAAAAGATGTTTGTTTTTTAAGAATGCTTATTATACTTTCTGATGTGATTATTACTTACATTTATTCATGATTTCTTTTTCAACAAGTGGAATCTTGAAATAAAAATGCTTACTCTATCATTTCATTTATGTTGCTTACTACTTTATGCTTCACCATGCTTATTTCTAACAAGTGGTATTTAACAAGCTTTTTATAGCATCATATTTTCCTTCTCTACATAAAGTAAACTAATTTTTGTTGCATACACTCATCTCTACCCTCCTTTGATACAATTAATAGGGGGAGAATAATTTGCATAAACTTAAAATTTTAGAGGGAGTACATTGAAAATTTCATAGGAAATATCTATGTTGGTGGACTAATCATATTAGAAGTGCATATATTATCTTATTGCTCGATCATGATTAATCTTCCACTAAATTATCCTTATCAATCTTAAAAGGTATATATTCATCTCTACCAACTTTTGTTAATAACAAAAGGGGGAGAATAAACTAAGAAATCTAGCGGAATCGATATTTAGAAGGAGCAAAATATATATAGAACACTTATGTAGGGGGAGCCTTCATATAAGAGGAGTATACTTTGCTTTAAAACTACCATGTCATAAACTTATTATCCATGCATATATTTTACCACACTAACCTATAAACATAAATGGTCCTAAAATCACGAATTTCTCACATGGGTATTTGTTATTATAAAAAGGGGGAGATTGTTGGAGCATGCATTCCGCATCTCTTGGTTTGGGAATAAAAAATACCGTGATGTATTTGATCTACTCTTTTGCTTGTTTATAATATGCAGGTTGTACATGTTAAATAAGGAGATAAGTCCTCAGTCATGGGCATGATCCAAGGGTGTGTACACTTTAGAAAAAAAAATGATGAGTTTTGTGTGCTAAACTTCAAACAGCCATAAATTTCAATCCGGGAGGAGTTACGGAACATGCCATCCCATTCCAGAATGAGATTGAAGTCATATACACTTTGAAAATGGTTCGGATGGCAAAAATGAAAAGGAGATATCGCCAGGCGATAGCCACTGTCGCCCGACGATAGCTCCACGATCGAATCGTCCCGCAGAAACCTTAGAATCGTGGGACACGTGGCAGCCAGATAGGATATCACTGATTGGCGACATCCAATGTCGTCAGGCAATATTGCTAATATATAAAAGTGATTCATTTTTCCGTGGAGATTAAGGATTATAGAATTTGGAGTGCTCCTTCTCGTACAAATGGTCCAGAGAGCTCCAACATCTAGAAAGACTCCATCCTCCCAAAACAGTTAAAGAGCGACAAAGCGATGACATGTACACGGCATCTGAAGCAATCTTGACAAGGATTCGTCATCATCTTCAGCGCTACATTTAGAGGGAGTTCTTAATTCTAAAGATTATATTTTATCATTATTTTCATTGTAATCATTAGGAGAAAATCGTCGCCTTGTGTGTGGCGTCAAGGTCCATGTATGGCTTAGGAGGAAATCGCCACCTTGTGAGTGGCGTCTAGGTCCTTGTGTGGCTTAGGAGAAAATCGTCGCTTTGATAGTGGCGTCCAAGTCCTTGTGAGGCTTAGGGAGAAATCGTTGCCTTATGTGCAGCATCTAGATCGTGGTTAGATCTAGGGGGAGGGCAGTAGCAAGATCTAGGGAGAGATACGCTTTAGCCTACCGGTTCTTGTAGAAGGACCGACAAAATCAAAAGTTAACTATATTTTTCATAAGCCTTAATCTCTAGCTTCATAGAGATATCTTGTATATTGGTTTATCACTTATTAAAAAATAGATTATCATTTTTGTTCTTGTTTATTTCTAAGTGTTTAGTTTTATTATGAAAAATTAGTATTGTTTTCTTTACGTGTTGCACCTAGTAAATTAAGATTAAGAAATACATATTGTCAGCCCTTATTCACCCCCCTCTAAGGGCATCGTAAGATCCAACATAGATGAGAATAAAGGGGTCAGGCTCTTCCTCACGGTCGGTGGTTCTTGTTACAAAGAACCGGGGGAGAAGCAAGGGCCGGAAGCCCGAAAAATGTGATAGATCTAAAGGGAGAACAAAATATAATTATAAGGGACAGAAAAAAGATTTTGAATGCTATTATAATCATAAGTCGGTGCATATCAAGAAACACTATCGACAATGGATTAGAGATCAAAAGAAGGGGGAAGAAGGTGAGAAAGAAGACAAGACCAATGTTGATATCGTTACAGATGGTGATGTTGTCATTGCGTGTGATGAAAGTTTTGTTAGCCCCACAACTGACAACTCCAGTTGGCTCATCGATTTTGGAGCCTCCTTCTATATTACTCCAAAGAGATATTTCTCTCATCCTATACTCATAGAGATTTTGGCCATGTTAGGATGGGAAATGATGGCATCACCAATATTATTGGTATAGGTGATGTGTGTCTGGATACTGATTATGGGTGCAAGATTGTGCTCAAGGATGTGAAGCATGCCCTCGACATTCGCCTCAACTTGATTTCCACCGGGAAGCTTGACGATGAGGGCTTCAACAACAACTTTGGACAAGAGTAGTGGAAGCTTACAAAGGTTTCCTTGGTGATTGACCAATGATAGAAGGAAAACACTCTCTACACCATGCATGCAAGGTTGGGAAAAGGGCATGTAGCGGTTGTGAAGGAAATATCTACCGAGCTATGTCACAAATGGCCCGGTCACATGAGTGAGAAGGAAATGCAGATTCTCGCTAAGAAAGAGCTTTTACCTGGGATACAAGGAATGTTTCTCAAGACGTGTGATGATTTTTTGGCAAGTAAGCAACATCATGTCTCCTTTAAGGAAATTTCCTTTCTAGAAAGTCCAATGTTTTAGACTTGATGTATTCTGATTTTGTGGTCCCATGAAGGAAAATACACTTGGTGGTGTACTTTATTTCCTCACTTTTTTTGATGATTATTCTAGAAATGTGCAAACTTTTGCATTGAATACAAAATACCAAGTGCTTGGTGTATTACAACAATTTCAGGCCATGGTAGAGCGAGAGACGCGAAGAAAGTTGAACTGTATTTACACGGATAAAGACGACGAGTACTTGAGGCCATTTGATAGATATTGTGTTGAAGAGGGCATTCAGCATGAGAAGAAAATACTAAGACTCCGCAAGAGAACGGTGTGGCAGAGAATAATTGTGAAGAGGATCAAATGTTTGCTTCATCATGGTAAGTTGTCAAAACCTTTTTGGGGTGAGCCAATGAGGACAACAGTTGATCTTTTCAACCTTTATCCATCTATTCCACTAGACGGTGATGTACCGAAGAGAGTATGGTTAGGAAAGGATGTTGTCTACTAGCACTTGAGGGTGTTTGGTTGCAAGGCATACATACATGTGCCGAAGGCTGAGCAGTCAAAGCTTAATGTCAAGGGAAAGAAATGCATTTTTCTTGGTTATTCTCATGAAGAGTTCGACTATCGGTTTTGGGATTGTTGAAGTATTAGATCGGACGGCCTTGCGGTCTTGTCTGGCGGTTTGTTGACTGCGCGGTCTAGCGGTTCCTTCCCAGCAGATTCATATTCAGACTGTTGTTGTTTGTAGTCCGAGCGGTCTGGCGGTCTCACTCAGAAGCCTGGAGACCGGGCGGTCTATCGGTCTCCTATTGCGGCATGTTCTTATCTTGATGGAGTTGCCGAGCGGTTAACACATCTGTCTAACCATGCGGCCTGTACGGTCTCTTTATTTTATATCCGCTCAGCCCTGTATGTGTTTAGTCCCACATTGTTTGTTTATACTCTCTCATATCTCCTTCATTCTATAAAAGGGAGGTCATACCTTTGTAAATGATACCTTTTTTGGATAATAAAATTTCAATTATTCAAATTTCTGTCCGTTTGTTAGCTGCGTGTTCGCTACTTTTACATGGTATCAAAGCACTCAGTCCTTTCCACCTGACTACGCTCTCTATGTGCGTGCGGCTTGTTTCTTCTTTCGGCGACCTGTTCTCGCGGCTTGTTTTTCTCTTCTGACCACTGTGCTGTTTGCACAGCTTCTCCCTGTTCGCGCGCCTTTCTTCGGTCTGTTCTCGACCTGTTCTCTTAGGTCCTTTGCTTCCTCTTCTCTTCTGTTCGCTCGGACTTTTTTCAGTTCGCGCGACCTCTTACCCTGTGCCTTGGTCTGCTTCCTGGCCGCTGGGGTTCTGCCACCGTGCCACTACAGCTTCTTCTCTTTGGCCCGCTGTGGTTTCGTCCTTGTTCGCTGTGGTTTCTTTCTCGTATCCTGGCCTCCTCCTTAGGTCGTGTGGCTTGCTCTCCTTTCTTCCCTCCCCGCGGCTTCTCTTCTTCTCGCGCGGTTTCCAGCCTTCTCTATGGCCACTTCCGGTCTCTCCACCCCCGTTATCTCTACCTCCACCACTCCTGCGACTCCTCCTCCTCCTACTCCTTTAGGAAACCTTGGCATGCTTTCTAAGCTTGTTGGCTCCAACTATCCCGATTGGAGCGTTTCTTTCACCTTTCTTCTTAGCTCTCAGTGCAAGCATCATCACCTCACCGATGACCCTCCTCCTCTTAACTCTCCTGAATTTGATGACTGGGATGCGAGTGATGCCCTTGTCCGCACTTGGCTGGCCAACATCCTCTATGATGAGTGTCTTCCCTTCATTCGCCATGATGAGACGGTCAAGGCCGCCTGGCTTCATCTAGCTGCTCTCAATTCGAAGGGGGCCAGACATCCCGCATTTATACTCTTTATGCGGACCTCTTCGCCCGCCCCTCCATGTCTCCTGCTACGGCTTATCAGCAGGTTCAGGCTCTTGTCGCAGAGATCCTTCAGAATCGCCCCTTCTCCGCGGACTTGGCCGACCAGCACAAACACTTCCAGGAACTCCTGGTTGTTTGTTATCTTCTCCGTCTTCTCGATTCATAAGATATGATCTGCCAGCATATCTTGGATGAGGCAGAATCTCCTACTTTGGATGCCACTGCGGCTCGCATTACCGTTGTTACTTCACTGCTCCAGCGGCCTCTGTTGGCCTCCCCTCCTTCCCAGGACTCCTATGCTCACCAGGCTTAGTGGGGGGAGGGGGGATCCTAGTGGCCGCAGCCACTCAGGCGGGCGGGGTTCGTCCAGGTTCTGCTGCTCTCATTCTGGTCGTACCGGCCATTATGTTGACCGCTGCTGGCAGAAACATCCTCATCTTCGCCCTTTCGGTGATGCTCCTTCCTCGACCTCCGCCTACTCTCGGTCGTCTGCCTCTGTGGCCACTACTTCAGGTAGTGCCCACATCGTTACCCAAGGTAAATTGCTGATTGACTCGGGTGCTACAAATCATATGACCGACAACCCTCATTGCTTCTTTCTCCTTGAAACGCATGACCGCCTACCCCCGGTTCGTGTGGCGGATGGTTCACCGTCCTCGGTGCTTGGGACGGGCCTGGTTCAAGTCACCCTTTCGCTTCGCTTGGAGGACACTCTCTATGTCCCGAAGTTCCCATACAATTTATTGTCTGTTACTACTTTATGCCAGCAACTTCAGTGCTCTGTCTTATTCACTCCCACTTCTTGTTCTTTTTAGGACCCGAGGACCCAGCGGACGATTGCTACTGGGAATGAGAGCGGCGGACTCTATTTCCTCGACAACGTTTCTTCTCTGTCCGCCTAATCCTCCTCCTCTACAGATCTGCTTCAATGGCATCTTCGCCTTGGACATCCTCCTCCTCGTATTCTTCGACAACTTCTTCCCAACTTACCTCCGACCAGTACTCTGCTCAACTGTGATGCGTGTCAGCTTGGCAAACATCATAGCTCCTCCTTCCCGCCGAAGCAAGGTCGTGGCTCCTCTCGCCTGTTTTATCTCATTCATTCTGATGTCTGGGGTCCTGCTCCTACCCTCACCATTGGTCGGGGTAGTTCCTACTTTGTAACTTTTATAGATGATTTTTTCAGATGTACCTGGGTGTATCTATTAAAAGATCGCTCTGAACTCTTTTCTATCTGGCAATCCTATTATTTTATGATTAAGACTCAATTTGGCATTTCTATTAAAGTTTTACACTCTGATAATGCTAAGGAATATCTTAGTCATGAGTTCTCCTCTTTCTTTCGGCAACATGGTCTTCTTCATCAAACCACCTGCATTTACACCTCCCAGCAGAATGGGGTGGCGGAGCGTAAAAACCGTCACCTCCTTGATATCGCTCGTACTCTCATGACGCAAATTCAAGTACCCCGCTCCTACTGGGGCTACGCTGTGCTCCTCGCCCGCTATCTCATCAATCGTCTTCCCTCCATGGTTCTCCACGGCCAAACCCCCTTCTCCATTCTATACCCCCGCAAGGAACCTTTTCCTCTCCCTCTCCATGTCTTTGGGTGTACGGCTTTTGTTCACGCTCCATCCGCTACCCGCGATAAGCTTTCCCCCCGTTCCACCAAGTGTGACTTTTCGGGGTACTCTACCACTCAAAAAGGGTATTGTTGTTTTGACCCCGTTCTGCGCAAATAATTTGTCTCCGCGGACGTGACATTCTTCGAGAATGCTTCCTACTTCTCTCTTGACTCCTCTCTTCCTCCTGATGTCTCTGCTTCTCCACCGCCTCTCTTCATTCCTTCCACGCCTATCAACGTCTCCACTCTTCCCTCATCTCCTCCTCCATCTCCTTCTCTGTTCGTCTCACCCCCTACCCCTCCTCCCTCTTCTCCGCGACCGTCTCTCTCTAGTACCGGTCCAGCCTTCTCCGCCATGGACGCTCTGGTCGCTGAGGCACCGGTCGACCTGGATCTTCCCATTGCTCTTCGCAAAGGGGTGCGGGCGTGTACTCAACACCCGCTTGCGGCAGTTGTTTCTTATGATCGGCTTTCTCCTTCTCGCAGGTGTTTTGCCTTGGATATCTCCGCTGCTACTACCCCCCCCCCCCCCCCCCGCACCTACCAGGAGGCTCTGACTATTCCTCATTGGAAATCTGTCATGGATGAAGAGATGGCTACTCTTACTGAAAGGGGTACCTGGACCCTTTTTCCTCCACCAGTGGGTACTAATGTGGTTGGCTGTCGCTGGGTCTTTGTTGTGAAATTTCACCCCGACGGCACTATGGATCGCTACAAGGCTCGGCTGGTGGCTAAAGGCTTCACTCAGGCTTTCGACATTGATTACTTTGACACTTTCTCTCTGGTTGCTCGCCTCAACACCATCCGGGTTCTTCTCTCTGTGGCTGTTAACCGGGATTGGGCTATTTCCCAGCTTGATGTCAAGAATGCCTTTCTCTATGGAGATCTTCAGGAGGACGTCTACATGGAGCAACCTCCTGGGTATGTTGCTCAGGAGGAGACACGCGTATGCCGTTTGAAGAAGGCCATTTATGGCCTAAAGCAGAGCCCTCGGGTGTGGTTCGACAAGTTCAGTGGTATTGTGGCTACCATCGGCTTTGCAAGGAGTTCGACCGATCACTCCTTATTCATTCGCAAAATGGCCTCGGGACTTGTGGTTTTGGCAGTGTATGTGGATGATATTCTTCTTACTGGCAATGACCAGGCTGGGGTGGACTTGACGAAGCAACACCTCCGTCAACACCTGGTCACGAAGGATATGGGCTCCCCAAAATACTTTCTGGGGATAGAAATCTCTCGGAAGCTTGACTCGTTGATTCTCTCCCAATGGAAGTATGCCCTTGATCTTCTACAAGAGGCAGGATTGATAGGTGCCAAACCGGCCCGGTTTCCCATGGCTATTGGAGAAGACAAAACATGGACGGATGACTCGCCTCTTCTATCTGATGTCACAAGGTACAGACGTTTGGTGGGCAAACTCATCTATCTCACGGTGACCAGACCCGACATCTCCTATGTTGTAGGTAAGGTGAGTCAGTTTATGCAACCTCCCAGGGAGTGCCATCTTCAGTCTGCCTTGAAGATTTTAGAGTATGTCAAAGCAGCACCGGGCAAAGGGCTAATCTTTCAGAGGAATGGTCATCTGAGGGTTGAAGCCTACTCAGATTCAAGCTATGAGGATGATAAAGGCGATCGTAAATCCACATCAGGTTTTTGTACTTTTGTTGGAGGAACTCTTGTGAGTTGGAAGAGCAAGAAACAGTCTGTTGTCTCCAGATCCAGTACAGAAGCCGAATACCGGAGTATGGCGTCAACTACGTGTGAGTTAAAGTGGTTGCGTGCTCTCATGCTTGACCTAGGAGAGGTCTATGACTATCCTCTTCCTATGTTCTATGACAACAAGGCCGCTATATACATATCCAAAAATCCGGTCTTCCATGAGAGAACAAAGCATATAGAGGTTGACTGTCACTTCATTCGGGAGGAGATTTTGAAGAAACAGATTTGTACTCCGTTTGTCACCTCTGACAAAAAATTTGTGGATATCTTCACAAAACCGGTCTCTACTTCCTTCTTCCACATTTGTGACAAGCTGGGTATGATTGATATCTATGCTCCAGCTTGAGGGGGAGTGTTGAAGTACTAGACTAGGCGGCCTTGCGGTCTTGTCTAGAGGTTTGTTGACTGCGCGGTCTAGCGGTTCCTTCCCAACAGATTCATATTCAGACTATTGTTGTTTGTAGTCTGAGCGGTCTGGCGGTCTCACTCAGAATCCTGGAGACCGGGTGGTCTATCGGTCTCCTATTGCGGCATGTTCTTATCCTACTGGAGTTGTCGAGCGGTTAACCCATCTGTCTAACCGCGCGGCCTGTGCGGTCTCTTTATTTTCTAGCCGCTCAGCCTTGTACATGTTTACTCTCACATTGTTTGTTTGTACTCTCTCATATCTCCTCTATTTTATAAAAGGGAGGTCATACCTTTGTAAATGATACATTTTTTGGATAATAAAATTTCAATTATTCAAATTTTTGTCCGTTTGTTAGCTGCGTGTTCGCTACTTTTACAGGGATCCAGTCGACAAAAAGGTGATATACAGTAGAGATGTGGTCTTTTTTGAAGATCAAACCATTGAAGATTTTGACAAGGTTGAGAAACCCAAAGTCTCTAATGAATACCTTGTTAACATCGATCCGGTATCTCCTCCCATAGTGGATGATGACGAGAGAGATGAAGATGATGCTCCAGGTGTTGGTACTGGTGAAGGTGTTAATGAAAATGAGGAAGTAGAAGAAGAAGATTAAGTGGAACATGCTCCTCCACTTGATCCTCAGTTGAGAAGATCCACTAGAGACCGACAATCTTCAAGTAGGTATTATCCAAATGATTTTGTGATGATTACAGATGGGGGAGAGCCTGAATGTGTTTGGGAAGTTGTTATGCATGTGCACAAGAAGGAGTGGTTGAAAGCTATGCAAGAATAGTTGAAATCCTTACATGGCAACCACACATATGACTTGGTACCATTACCAAAGGGGAAGCAAGCATTCAAAAATAAGTGGGTGTTTAAGTTGAAGACTGAAGAAGGTTGCTCACAGCCGGGGTATATGGCAATATTGGTTGTGAAAGGGTTCAGGTAGAATCAAGGTATTGATTTTGAGGAGATTTTCTCACCAATGGTGAAGATGCCTTCAATTTGCGTTGCAATCGACATTGCAACAAGCAAAGACTTTGAGATCGAGCAGCTTGATGTGAAGACGACCTTTCTCCACGACGAGTTGGAGGAAGAGATATACATGGAACAACCTTAAGGCTGCACAGTCAATGGAAAAAACAGCTTGTCTGTAGGTTGGGGAAGAGCTTGTATGGCCTTAAGTAAGCCCCTCGACAATGGTATAAAAAGTTCGATACTTTCATGACAGAGTAGGAGTACACAAAGATGATGACAGATCATTGCATATACGTGAAGAATTTTGATGCAGATGATTTCATCATTTTACTGCTCTATGTTGATGACCTGCTGGTCATTAAGAAGGATGCTGAGAGAATCAACAAGCTGAATAAATAACTCAGCAAATGCTTTGCCATGAAGGATTTGGTTCCGGTAAGACAAATTCTCAGCATGAAGATCACTCGTGATAGAAGAAGAAAGATTTGGCTATCATAAGAGAGTTGTATGGGAAAAGTGCTTGAGAAGTTTAATATGAGCATGACGAAGCCAGTCGGAACACCACTTGGTGGACACTTTACGCTCAGCTCAAAGCAGCATCCCTTAAGTGAAAAAGAGAAAGTTGAAATGCAGAATGTTCTATATGCATCCGCAGTTGGCAGTCTTATGTATATCATGGTGTGTACGCGACCAGACTTATCATATGTGATTGGCGTGGTCAGCCGGTTTCTTTCTAATCCCGGCGAAGAGCATTGGACAGTCGTGAAATGGATTCTTAGATATCTCTGAGGTTTATCTAGGATGTGTATATGCTTTGGGTGTGATCAGCCGGTGTTAGAGGCCTTCACATATGCAGACATGGTTAGAGATGTTGACTCTAGGAAATCTACTTTAGGATATTTGGTTACCTATGCAGGGGGAGTTATCTCATGGAATTCCCGATTTCAGAAGTTCGTGGCTCTGTCGACGACAGAAGCTGAGTTCATAATGACAATAGAATAGTGCAAGGAGACTCTATGGATGAAGAAGTTCTTACAGGAACTTGGGCAGGTGCAAGACAGGTATTTCCTTCACTGCGGTTCTCAAAGTGCCATTCATTTGAGCAAAAACTCCAGCCTCAATGCAAGGTCTAAGCACATTGATGCACGATATCATTAGATCTATGATGTGCTAGATACGAAAGTGGTGCAAATTGAAAAAGAACACACAGATGAAAACGGTTCTGATATGATGACCAATACCATACCCCAGGATAAGTTAGAGGATTGTCAGAGCAGAGCAGGTATGGTGGATTCCACCACATAATTGAGAGTGGAGTTTGTTGGGTCAGTCCCTCTTATGTGGAGATGGACTTGACATGGAGTTCATTGGTGTACAACCCCGTAGCCGGGCGAGTGGGACCCTCCCCAAGAATCAGCCTAGAGGCGTGTTGTGGGCGACGAGTCGGTGCGACCCCGTTTGAGGACGTGCGGGTGCTCGTGCGTGCGTGCGGAGGTTTCGTGCGTGTAGGCTTTTTGCAGACGTTCGATTGATGTTACAATATAGTAATATATATTATATTTATAATATAATAATATATATTATATTTATAATATAATAATATATATTATATTTATAATATAATAATATATATTATATTTATAATATAATATGTATTATATGGATGTATAGGGGGGGCTCGGGCAGCAGGGGGGATAAAAAAAAGGAATTAAAAAAAAGACATGAAAAAGAGCAGCAAGGGGCACGGGAAACGGCAGGGAGAAATCGGGGGGAAGAAGAGCCCTAGCCCGGATCCGGAGCCCAGCCGCCGCTAGACGTGCACATAAAGACTGGGTCTGGAAAGCCTACCTGGGCCCGGCCTTGAAAAAGTCTGGTTAGGTCTGGGCCCGCGTAGGCCTGGTCCAGGCCCAGGCCAGTCCTGGAGGGCCTAAACAGGCCTTAAATATAATGATTTATCTGGCCTGGTGCCCGGCCCGGGCCAGACCCAGGCTAGGCCCGGTCCTAGGCTTTGCCTGGGTCTGGGCCCAGGCCTTGCCTGGGCCCGGGCCAACGTCTCTCTAGAGAGACGTTGGCCTAGAGATGGCAGCCTAAAATGCGGGCAGGCTAAAATGCGGGCGTACGGGCAACCCGTTTTCGGCATCAAGATGGTTTCAAATCGAAAAATGATCAACATGAAAGTTGTAGATCTCGGCGAGACGAACAACTTTCATGCTGATCACTTTTTGATTTGGAGCCGTCTTGGACCTCGATTTGGGTCCCGAAATCTGGGGCGCGGTACCCTTTACTGTAGCAGTTCCGCCGCCCCAGTTTTCGGGGCCCAAATCGAGCTCCAAGACGGCTACAAATGAAAAGGTGATCAACATGAAAGTTGTAGATCTCGGCGAGACGAACAACTTTTATGTTGATCACGTTTTGATTTGGAGCCGTCTTGGACCTCGATTTGGATCCCGAAATCTGGGGCGCGGTACGCTTTACTGTAGCAGTTCCGCCGCCCCACTTTTCGGGGCCCAAATCGAGGTCCAAGACGGCTTCAAATGAAAAAGTGATCAACATGAAAGTTGTTCGTCTCGCTGAGATCTATAACTTTCATGTTGATCACTTTTCGATTTGAAGCCTCCTTGACCCTTGCCCGTACGCCCGTACGTCCGCACTAGCGTACCGCTGAACAGTGAACTAGGCCCGGGCTTGGGCCTGGCCCGGCCTGGGCTTGCCCGATAGGCCTTACCAGACCCTCTTTTTGGAGGAGAGTCTGGGACCGGCCTGGGTCTGGCAAAAGTCAGGCCTGGGCCTGGGCCTGGACTGATTAAAGCCCGGGCCTAGCAGGCCCAGGCCTGGCCTGGGCCTGACAGGCCTTATGTGCACGCCTAGCCGCCGCCGCCTCCTGCAGTGGCAACCCGAGCTGCTCCTCCCTCTCTCTCTCGTCGGCCTGGAGTAGCAGTCGCCCGCCTCTCCCTCTCTCTCTCGCCGCCGCCGCCGCCTGCAGTGGCAACCCGAGCCGTGCTTTCTCCTCTCTCGCCGTCGCTGCCGCCTGTAGTGGCAACCCGAGCTCCGTCTCCATCTCTCACTTTTGGCCTGAAACAGCAAGGGGCCGCCCGCCCCCTCTCTCTCCCGTCGCCGGCGAAGCTAGGGCATGGCCGCCATTCTCCTCTCTCCCCCATAGCCGGCGAAGCAGCAGCCCGGCCGCCCCATTCCCGCTCTCTTCCGTCGCCGGCAAGGCAGCAGCCCGGCCGCCCCTCTCCCTCTTTTTCCCGGCCTGAAGCAACCCCACCCCGGCCGATCCTCTCTTTCTCTCGGCCTGGAGCGAGGCTCGGCCTGGAGCGAGGCTCGGCCTGGAGCGAGGCTCGGCCTGGATCGAGGCTCGGCCAGGAGCAAGGCTCGGCCTGGAGCGAGGCTCGGCCTGGAGTGGAAATCGACCACAGACGCGGCCGCACGTACCAGAATCGACCCGGAGCTCCTCTCCCGTCCCCGCCGCCAAACACGCGACAAGGGTAACGATGTTTCAACTTGGGCATGTGAAGCCTTCAATTTCCATATTCGCACGGAAGCCCCTCTCCACCAACGGGTGGGGGGAAGGGAGCTCCCCGACGGGTTGACGTGTACGTCCCCGCAGTTAATTGCATTAGTGCCCGGAAGCCTGAGTACGGGTTTAGGCATGCTGTGTGAAGCCCATCCGGACGTGTGAGCCGGATTGGTGATGTTCTGGGGTTCCCGGAGAAGACTCCGAGGAAGTTGTTTATTTAGCCGCTTGCAGGGAATGCGCCCCGTAGCCCCCAAAAAGGGGATGTGCGCAATATGTTTGGTCCACTTATGTTGGCCGACCGATGACTAGTTGGTCGCCGCTCGTCGAGACGTTGGCGTACAGGTGTTGCAGTAATAGGCGGGGAGTAGCGGGCTTAAGCCCAAACTTGTGCTGGCCCTCGAAGGCCTTTTTGTTTATATTTCCGGCATGCGTGCCGAGTATGGAATTTATATTCCTGTAATATTCTTTTATATCTCTGATGCTCTGTGAATGTAGTTTACTCCTCCTGTCTTGGGCGAGCGGTGTGTTCGTGAACCGCTCCCCCCGTGTGGGCCCCGAGATATAGATGTCGGGAAGCCCCTGATGGCCCGTTGCCATCCTTTCAGAGTAGCGGAGTTCCGCTATTGGCGGCCCAATTGGGGCTGCGTAGAGTAGGGCTACTGGGCGGTTTGGCGCCAATAGTAAGGCAGGCGGGGAGCATTTTACATAGACCCGATGTGGCACCTCTAGTTTGGGAGCGGATCTCGAGATCCTCCTTGGATGTTCCGGTCGGCCAAGAGAGCCCTCCGAAGGTGCCTTAGCTCATCCCTTGGCTTGGGAGGGGAAGAGTTAGTTAGTCTTCCGGGTATGCGGCGGGTCCTCCACGCTGAGACCTTGGGTCTGTCCCTTGTGTTCCTAGTCTTGTGCCTAGATCGTTTGCTTGAGGGTAGTAGGTGCGCGGTCACCCCTTCCCCAAGGGTCGAACTCCACTTGAGACCGATTTTCCGGTTTCAACATTTTGGTGCGGTGAGCGTGGAGAGTGACCAGCACAGAAGAACTCAGGCGAACATCATGGCTATAGAAGTGGAACCAGGTGACGACCACGGTCATGCGTTGACACTTTGTGTGTAAGGTCCTCACACTCAGAGTTGTCCCCTCCCATAGCTGTTGTTTGAATCCCATAGCGTTTGGAGTAGGATTTGCACCTATTTGAAGCACTTCTATCTGTGAAAACCCGTGTGTCCCCACTTATTGCATCAACGAGAAACCTGCAGGTTATTATCTTCAAGATCGAGTAAGAGAGCAGCTGAGAGGTATTGTGAGCCGGGGTGACCGGAAAGGATTCCCTCCCTAACGGTAATATGTTATCTCTTCCCTGTAATTCAGTGGCGGTCAATTTTTCCCTTTATTACCGATTCGCCTCGAGCTTCTGAGGGCTTCAAGGGTTAGCCTCACGATCGACTCCGGAAGCCAAGCGTCCAACCCGTTCCTTTTAAATAGCCTAGTTCGGACGATGGGACGGTGCCGCGGGACTTTAAGCGCTATTGTAAGACCGAGCCTATGCACTGACGACCGAGATCAGCTCCCCCCTTGCACGCCGGGCTATGTCCTCCCGATCGCACGTCTCCTCCGACTAGAGGAATTATTAACCTCCCAGATTTGATAAAGGGCCGATCTCTCCAAGCAATCACATGTGACATGGCGGAAAGTGGTCTTTGTCATTAGATCAGGATACGAAACGCCCAACCTGTTCCTTCTAAATAGCCCAGTTCGGATGATGGGACGATGCCTCGGGACTCTAAGCGCTATTATAAGACCGAGCCTATGCACTGACTGCCGAGATCAGCTCCCCCCTTGCACGTCGGCCTATGTCCCCCCGATTGCATCTCTCTTCCGATTGGAGGAATTATTAGGAACAGGCTCGGACGCCAGCTTCCCGATTTGGCGACTTCCAGATCGTCTCTCTTATGTATAGAATGCGTCCTCCATTTGTAAAAGCATCGGTGCAATTGACTCTCCAGCACCTCTTAAGTAGATAAGATGTCTCCATCTCAAGCAAAGTCAAGTCGAGTAATTGTGGACCCCGAGCAGATCCCGCTGCCAGGCTCTCACCTAGCTGGCAGGGCCGGAAGTCACTCGGTGTCATCCGTAGGCCTCGAGTAGATCCCGCTGTCAGGCTCTCACCTAGCTGGCAGGGCCGGAAGTCACTCGATGGCGGTTGTTTTGGACCCCGAGCAGATCCCGCTGCCAGGCTCTCACCTAGCTGGTAGGGCCGGAAGTCACTCGGTGTCATCCGTAGGCCTCGAGCAGATCCCGCTGTCAGGCTCTCACCTAGCTGGCAGTGCCGGAAGTCACTCGATGGCGGTTGTTTTAGACCCCGAGCAGATCCCGCTGCCAGGCTCTCACCTAGCTGGCAGGGCCGGAAGTCACTCGGTGTCATCCGTGGGCCTCGAGCAGATCCCGCTGTCAGGCTCTCACCTAGCTGGCAGGGCCGGAAGTCACTCGATGGCGGTAGTAGTGGACCCCGGGTAGACTCGCTGTCAGGCTCTCATTAGCTGGCAGGGCTGTAGGCACACCTGGGGGGAAAGGGTTGGTTCTTGGAGAGTTTTTCGCAGGACCCCGAGTGATGCTCGGCCCCGGGTAGACTCGCTGTCAGGCTCTCACTAGCTGGCAGGGTTGTAGGCACACCTGGGGGGTAAGGGAGAGAGTTTGGAGTTTGGATATTTTGCAGGACCCCGAGTGATGCTCGGCCCCAGGTAGACTCGCTGTCAGGCTCTCACTAGCTAGCGGGGTTGAAGGTACACCTGGGGGGTAAGGGACCCCGAGTGCTGCTCGGCCCCGGGTGGACTCGCTGTCAGGCTCTCATTAGCTGGCAGGGCTGTAGGCACACCTGGGGGGAAAGGGTTGGTTCTTGGAGAGTTTTTCGCAGGACCCCGAGTGATGCTCGGCCCCGGGTAGACTCGCTGTCAGGCTCTCACTAGCTGGCAGGGCTGTAGGCACACCTGGGGGGTAAGGGAGAGAGTTTGGAGTTTGGATATTTTGCAGGACCCCGAGTGATGCTCGGCCCCGGGTAGACTCGCTGTCAGGTTCTCACTAGCTGGCGGGGCTGAAGGCACACCTGGGGGGTAAGGGACCCCGAGTGCTGCTCGGCCCCGGGTGGACTCGCTGTCAGGCTCTCATTAGCTGGCAGGGGTGTAGGCACACCTGGGGGGAAAGGATTAGCTCAGCGTGTACCAGAGGATACGGCTTTGTTGTTTCACGATATCACGAGAAATTATGTACTTGTTGTAAGTAATGGTATAAGGGCAATTCGATAGCAGTGAGCCAAAGGGTATCGAGCGATTCAAAAGATCAGAAAGGTCGTGGAGAGATCGATGCTCCAAGCGCAGATTTCAGTTTCTCTCAAACTTTTTTTTTTGGTCGGCTCCCACTCGCCGGATACGTTGGGTTGGATGATTCTTTCCGAGCTTGTGCCAAGCTCGAAAAGAGCGGGGATTGTGTACAACCCCGTAGCCGGGCGAGTGGGACCCTCCCCAAGAATCAGCCTAGAGGCGTGTTGTGGGTGACGAGTCGGTGCGACCCCGTTTGAGGACGTGCGGGTGCCCGTGCGTGCGTGCGGAGGTTTCGTGCGTGTAGGCTTTTTGCAGACGTTCGATTGATGTTACAATATAGTAATATATATTATATTTATAATATAATAATATATATTATATTTATAATATAATAATATATATTATATTTATAATATAATTTGTATTATATGGATGTATAGGGGGGGCTCGGGCAGCAGGGGGATAAAAAAAAGGAATTAAAAAAAAAGACAGGAAAAAGAGCAGCAAGGGGCACGGGAAACGGCAGGGAGAAATCGGGGGGAAGAAGAGCCCTAGCCCGGATCCGGAGCCCAGCCGCCGCCGCTGCCTGCAGTGGCAACCCGAGCCGCTCCTCCCTCTCTCTCCCGTCGGCCTGGAGTAGCAGCCGCCCGCCTCTCCCTCTCTCTCGCCGTCGCCGCTGCCGCCTGCAGTGGCAACCCGAGCCGCGCTTTCTCCTCTCTCGCCGTCGCCGCCGCCTGTAGTGGCAACCCGAGCTCCGTCTCCATCTCTCACTTTTGGCCTGAAACAGCAAGGGGCCGCCCGCCCCCTCTCTCTCCCGTCGCCGGCGAAGCTAGGGCATGGCCGTCATTCTCCTCTCTCCCCCGTAGCCGGTGAAGCAGCAGCCCGGCCGCCCCATTCCCGCTCTCTTTCGTCGACGGCAAGGCAGCAGCCCGGCCGCCCCTCTCCCTCTTTTTCCCGGCCTGCAGCAACCCCACCCCGGCCAATCCTCTCTTTCTCTCGGCCTGGAGCGAGGCTCGGCCTGGAGCGAGGCTCGGCCTGGAGCGAGGCTCGGCCTGGAGCGAGGCTCGGCCTGGATCGAGGCTCGACCAGGAGCGAGGCTCGGCCTGGAGCGAGGCTCGGCCTGGAGTGGAAATCGACCACAGACGTGGCCGCACGTACCAGAATCGACCCGGAGCTCCTCTCCCGTCCCCGCCGCCAAACACGCGACAAGGGTAACGATGTTTCAACTTGGGCATGTGAAGCCTTCAATTTCCATATTCGCACGGAAGCCTCTCTCCACCAACGGGTGGGGGGAAGGGAGCTCCCCGACGGGTTGACGTGTACGTCCCCGCAGTTAATTGCATTAGTGCCCGGAAGCGTGAGTACAGGTTTAGACATGCTGTGTGAAGCCCATCAGGACGTGTGAGCCGGATTGGTGATGTTCTGGGGTTCCCGGAGAAGACTCCGAGTAAGTTGTTTATTTAGCCGCTTGCAGGGAATGCGCCCCGTAGCCCCCAAAAAGGGGATGTGCACAATATGTTTGGTCCGCTTATGTTGGCCGACCGATGACTAGTTGGCTGCCGCTCGTCGAGACGTTGGCGTACAGGTGTTGCAGTACCAGGCGGGGAGTAGCGGGCTTAAGCCCAAACTTGTGCTGGCCCTCGAAGGCCTTTTTGTTTATATTTCCGGCCTGCGTGCCGAGTATGGAATTTATATTCCTGTAATATTCTTTTATATCTCTGATGCTCTGTGAATGTAGTTTACTCCTCCTGTCTTGGGCGAGCGGTGTGTTCGTGAACCGCTCCCCCCGTGTGGGCCCCGAGGTATAGATGCCGGGAAGCCCCTGATGGCCCGTTGCCATCCTTTCAGAGTAGCGGAGTTCCGCTATTGGCGGCCCAATTGGGGCTGCGTAGAGTAGGGCTGCTGGGCGGTTTGGCGCCAATAGTAAGGCAGGCGGGGAGCATTTTACATAGACCCGAGGTGGCACCTCTAGTTTGGGAGCGGATCTAGAGATCCTCCTTGGATGTTCCGGTCAGCCAAGAGAGCCCTCCGAAGGTGCCTTAGCTCAGCCCTTGGCTTGGGAGGGGAAGAGTTAGTTAGTCTTCCGGGTATGCGGCGGGTCCTCCACGCTGAGACCTTGGGTCTGTCCCTTGTGTTCCTAGTCTTGTGCCTAGATCGTTTGCTTGAGGGTAGTAGGTGCGCGGTCACCCCTTCCCCAAGGGTCGAACTCCACTTGAGACCGATTTTCCGGTTTCAACAATTGGGATTATGTTCCAACAGAGAAGGCAGAAGAAGACTCAACAACAACATGCTAGTGAAGGCGAAATTGTTATCGTCAGGAGGTAGCTAGCTTCTGTCGGCGAAAATGGTTTTCTGCATGGACACGATGATATCATTGTGTATCCTTGAAATATCATTTTGTACCGTCTTGTGCCTTTGTCATATTATTTTGTGACTTCTCAATATCATTTTGTGACCTGTAACTCAATGTGTGACTTGGAAATGACGTTATGCTGACTGGCACTGTGGTGTATAGACATTGGATTCCTTTAGGGCTGATCTAAGGGTCAAGATAATCTCGCTCTTATGCCCTAAATAGGCAGAGACTATCTTCCAAGAGGCGGATGTAGTTATTGAGTCGTCACTTCGATAAAGAGTCAGATTGAGTGTTCTTGTTGCCCTATTCAGTTCTCGTCACAAAAAGAAGAAGGCTTGTCTCCAGGTTTTGGAGAAGGTGATCCATCGAGCCCATCAGTGAAGACCATTCATGGTGGAATCTTTAGGTTTGTGAATATTTAGAGTTTGCTCAGCAGAGGTTTGTCTCTTGAAGACTTGTTTTCCAAGAGAGGTTGTTCTCTTGAAGAGGGTGTTCCTCTGGTTTTATTTGAGGAAGAAAAACTGTAATTCAACCAGAGTTCATAGTTAAAGGTTTGAGTAGTCTCCAGACCCGTGGTTTTCTCCCTTTACATTGGAGGGATTTTTCACGTAAAAAGTTTATGTGTTCTTGTGGTTGTTTACTGTTTTATTATTTTATTATTTTATTTTCTTTATTCTTTGTTGTTTGTACAAGGGGGGAAGGTTATTTTGTGTTTCTGCTGCAGACTAGTTTTCTCGGTCCAGATCCCTTCTTCCCCAACACCTCAATCAGTATTTGCTACAATGTTGCCTTAGATATGAACCATTATCAACATCCCTATGCATAATTTGAGGTCGTTGGTTTGCTTGATGAAGATGTTTTTCAACTATCTTAGTTTATAAATTCTACAACAACCTGCAAAACTCAAGGAAGTTAAATACACAAAAGGTGTATAATCAGTCATCCAAGGACACTTGGTCTCAATTACTCGTGCAACTTGTGGTCTATTTATGGATTTCATGCTCATGGATTTATGTTGGACAGCATTGAGAGGCTCATGTCCCTACGAGAATGGTCATGAGCTAAACTTGTTCTCCACAACAGGGATGAGGTTCCGAATTTTATCTCGATTGTGTCCACCTTAACACAAGATGTCTGCATCATACACGATTTCTTCCATCATGTGTAAGACGCCCCTTGGAATGGGCACTAATTAGGAGAATATTATCACATACCACCGCCAACTTGCAAAGGTATGGTGAACCACAAGAGAGTGGAGAAAAGAACATGTCCACCACTCTCCCATCAATTTCTCTTTATGCCACTTATCAGCAGAAGTGCTCAGCAAAATCTCATTACATCACAATTAATTTTAATTTATTCAAAGTGGCTGAAGTAATTAGTATATCAACAAAATTAATCCATGCAGTGATATCATAAATAATCATAGAGTAAAAAAGAAAATGCTAAGCAACAGAGTCTGAGACACGATGACCCAACATATATATAATGTCCAAAAGTAACTAGTGACTAAATAACACATGTTCGAACTAAGAGTACACTTTAGAAATAATAATTGGGCTCCTCGCATGGTTGTTCTTAGAAGCTCAGTAACAAAACTTCATACTTGCACATCCACTACTCCGTTAGATATGTTCATGCACTCCTATATCCTCTGGTGCTCCCGATGGTATCAACAAAATGAGTTATCCATATAAATATGACTAAGTGAACTCCACCCCTCCCCGGTCCCCTAAATACTCAAAGGAAGGTAGAGTTGCTATGTTGCAGTAAGTGTCAGACAAAATATATATATATATATATACACACACACAATATGTATGAACAATATAAAGGAAAGTGCATGAAAATCAACATTCAAATGGATGGGTGAAGAAAAACTTAAGAAAGTCTAGGGTTTTTCTAGATTGTGATAGATCTGGTTTCCCTTGTGAAAATCAACATTCAAAAGAATGGGTGAAGAAAAACTAGTCCAAAACAATGTGGATGCCCATTCTCTCTAGTTGGACAAAATGATGCATGTGTAGACAAATAGAAAACAAAAATTAAATGTGTATTACATAATCATGGATTCGGTCATCTCAAGGCACACAGTTATATTAGTAAACTAAATGAAAATGAACAAAAAATCATTGACAAAATGTATGCATCCAATGTAAATATTTGGAAAAAGCTGCATGCTTTTAAAAAGAGAAATCTGTCCAACTCTTCCACCATAAGAACTATTTATAATAAAAAGATAAAGCTATACAAGGAGCTGAATTATGGGACTCTAGTTCAATTTCTCTATAAGGGCATTAGAGACGTGGAGTCACAAGTTATAATCATGAAACTTATAAGGTATGTTTATTTTCTTATAATTAGTCATACATAACAAGTACTTAATATGGCCATTAAATTTTCATTTGATGCTTCTCATGTAGATAAGTAAAATCTCAAGTTTATGGGTTGTTCATCAAAAAATGACATTATGCCATGTAGAGGTATGTTATTTAATTATTTACTATATTGTTAGAATTTTACACAATCCATTGTTTTTTGTAATTTCATATTTATGCAGGTCGAGTTGATTGAAGAAAATTTTTAATTTTGAAAACATTTATGAAAACATTTATAAATTTTTAATTTATTGCAACTGACTAATAAGTTTACATATTTGCTCATTATTAAAAACTTTTTTTTCTTATTTAGTAGTTATTAATCTCTTCAAACTCTCCGGGAACAATATTTCTGGAACTAGTTGATGACAGTTTAATACCCAAGCTGAGCCTCTTAAGTGGTAAACTTGTATTTCCTATAATAAAATAAAGTGGCTTTCAACTGTGACTATTTTCCTTTTCCTTGCATGATAGAAGAACAACAACACTCAAGCCTTTATCCCACTATAGTGGGGTCGGCTATATGATCCTTTGTCGCCATTTTGCCCTATCTTTTGTCATAATCTCACTAATGCCTACGTACATCATGTCTTTCTTTATAGTTTCATTCCAAGTCTTTATTGGTCTACCCTCCCTCATCTAGCATGCCTAGTGACTAGACTCTCACAACACATAATAGGTGCCTCTAATGGTCTCCTTTGTATGTGTCCAAACCATCTTAGATGAGCTTGTCACATCTTCTCTGAAATTGGTGCTACTCCGGCCTTATACCTGATATTTTCATTCCTAATTTTATCCAATCTCTTGTGTCCACACATCCACCTAAGCATTCACGTCTCCGCAACTCCCATTTTTTGCTCATGTACTGCCCAACACTTAGAACTATAGAGCATCGCGGGTCTAATTGCAGTACGATAAAACCTGCTCTTATGTTTTAGTGGTACTTTACGATCACATAAGATCCCGGACGCGCCTCTCCACTTCAACCAACCCGCTTGGATTCTGTGTCACATCTTTATCAATACCTCCATCTTTTTGAGCTATCGATCCAAGATATTTAAAACACTCACTACGGGAAATATCTTTATCATGCACCCAACTTAATAACGAAGTTATTTGTCCTTCTTGTACTGCTAAATTTAAGCTCCATATGCTCTGTCTTTGCCCTCCTCAACCTAAAACCCTTTTTTTTAAGTATCTCGCCAAGATTCAAGTTTTGTGTTTACACCCTCGAGCATCTCATCAACCAAAATGATATCATCCGCAAATAATAAACACCAAGGTATTGCTTATTGGATATGTTTAGTGAGCTCATCTAAGATAGGGTAAAGAGATAAGGGCTTAAAGTTCAACCTTGATGTAATCCAACAGTAATAGGGATCTCATGTGTTAATTCTCTAGATGTCCTCACCCTTGTCACTGAATTTGTATACATATCTTTGATTATGTCAATATATGATACATTTACACATTTCTTTTCTAAGACTCTCTGCAAGATCTCATTGGAACTCTATCATAAGCCTTCTCAAGATCAATAAACAATATATGCAAATCTTGTTTTCTTTCTCGATAGTTGTCAATAAGTCTCCTCAAGAGATGTATAGCTTCCATGATCGACCTCCCTGACATGAATCCAAATTGATTCTCAGAGATGTTAGTTTCTCATCTTAATCTTCTTTCTATTACTCGTTCTCATAGTTTCATGCTATGACTCATCAATTTAATTCTTGTATAATTAACATAATTTTGTATATCTCTTTTATTCTTATGCAAAGGTACCAAAATATTTTCTCTTCATTGGTCTGACATCCTCTTTGACTTCAGTATTTTATTTTTTCTGTAGTTAACACAATTTTTCTTGCATGATACAAACATGAAAAAAATCACCAAGTAATACAGATACAAAGTGAAATAAAGTTGTTAAGACAAAACATCAAACTGTGTTCAATCTACAAATTACAAGCAGTATGAAACTCATTGTTAAGCGGGGTGGATGACCACAAAATAATTTCCTAAGTTTGTTTACTTTTTTTGTTGAAACAGACTATTTAACATGCAAAATTTCTCACTAATGATTTTTTTTAAGTTTAGATATTATTTCAGTGTTGAAATGAACTTTTCATGCAAATAACATTGTAGTGTGCACATATAAACAAAGTTGTACTTGACATGCTAATATCATCTCAGAGTGCAAATATAAAAAAATTGGGTTGTAAATATAATTTAGCTGTAGATAGCGAATATTAATGTGTTTATAGCACCACATTAAAATAAAAAGGTTAATTGATAAATTAAGAGATTAAACAAAACATTCGTCAATGACAAGTGCCATTTTTCACAACTATGACGTGTTGTGGATAGTGATAGAACTAAAATTTTGGCACGCCCGAGCACTGAGTAAAAATTAAAATTTCATGTTTTAATTAAAATTCTCATAAGTCAGCAGAGTGAGTTATCACCTTAAGAGAATCATGTGCACACAAAATAAAAAAAATGAAATGATCATAATATTTCTAACATGAAAGTTTTAGATAGTAAAAAAAAACAAAGAATCTGACATAACATTGAAAACTCTAGTGTATGCATATCTATGTGTGTATATATATGTAATGTTCCAATTTTCACTAGTCGGATGTCCTTGTATGATCAAACATTTTGTGCATCTAGATTTTTTTTCTCCTCATTTATAATCTTGCGAGAACATGCATTTTATTACAATGTTCTCTAAGCTATTTTATATGAACAAATACTAGAAAACTCATTAGTCAAGATTTTTAAAAATGTCACCTAAAAGCCAAAAGGTTTGTTGTTGATTGGGACAAAACTTTTAGGAAATATTCGACTAATTACAGTCCTATCAAATCTTTATGAAAATATTTGATTGAAGGGTCTATTTTGTGTATGTTGTGGATACGAGTCTAACTTCTCTTTTGGATTTGAATTTTATTGAGCGAAATAAACTTCTAAAATTTATTACTTCGTATGAGCAAGAAAATCTGTATATTTTCCGCCAAAAATTGATCTTGGGTGAATGCTTGTGATTAGTTTTTAGTTCCACTGGTAGGGGATTTGTAGCTCCATGCATTGGGCAATTTTTTTGGTGCATGCCACACCATGATATACCGCGCGAAGGTCAGCGGTAAGATTTGCGATCCGACGGTGCAGATTTTACGCGAAAATACGGGTGAATAAAATTCGTTCATAATTGGAATTCAAAATCCACTCATATTTTTTTGTGAAATCTGCAACGTAGGATAGTAAATTTTACTGTTAAACTTAATCCAACACATTATTTCAACGAGTGTTACAGTACCAATAAATTTCTCCCATTTGATCTAAAAAATTAGACCCCCAAAAGGAGAAATTCTTGGGTGCATTATTCCCACCCAAGGTCACTGTGCTCACGCCTATCAAACGGTTAATTCTTGCAAAAATAATATGATTGATCGAAATACTGTTGTATTTGACAATATTGACAATATTTTTAAAATACTGCAATATTCCGCAAAAATAACTCTGCCCTAGAATACCAGATCGTACGACTGTAATTAATCATACATTTAGGCCGAAATTTGGTTTTGCGTTTTGCCCAGTGTTTGTGGCAAACGCCACCACACGGCGGGTAAACAAGCGGCCGGCAGCGGCGTTTGCCGCGTTTCCTCCCATCGCGCCGTGAACAGCGGAGCAAAAAGCTCCCACTCGAACATCCACCATGCCCCTCCGGTTCGAAAGCCCCGTCTCCACCCCTGGTTCCGCCCGCCACCGCGGAACCAAATGAGGCCTTAAAATAGAGCAATGTTAAAAACACACTAATTTTCGCTATTGCCAGCCAAATTATACTAACACACATCAATTTTTTTTATTTTCATACCAACGCGTTATTGCCACACCAGATTTTAAAATCATCGTTGACACACAAAAATAATTATGATTTTTCTCTTCTTTTCTATATGGTATTTTCAATTTCACATCAAAATGTCTATAACACACTAAAATTGCTATTACAAAAATATAAGCATTTTAGTTAATATTTGACTCTCCATTTTTATATGACTAATAATTAATTAGTAGATAAAGGTAAACATCAAAATTACATATCAAATCTTATAGAAATGGAAGCACAAAATACAATCAAAATGTTGGGCATACAAAACTCAACCAATATTTCCAATTGCAGCTTACCCGGGACTTGGAAATTACAGGTTAGTTAATGGAAGCATTTTCACAAACAGTTTGTCTGCAACTTTGCATAGATGTTTTTCTTGCATCCTATACTTGAGAAGGTGCAGATTCCTGTGAGGAGGCTGACGCACAAATAATCAGTTAGAAGAGGATATGACACTAGAGCTAGAACTCTTGCTGTAGGAAGAAAAAGTGTTCTTTAGAGAGTCCAGCTTTACCCCTACATCATCAAACATGGAGGAGCAATGGCTCGGGGAGGAGTCTTCACTTGTAGAAGACACATTTCCGTCCAGCTTTACATTCGAAATGGGGCAGAGGTTACCGATAATCAACAACCACTCTGGCATTTTTGTTCTTCTTTGCCATTTCGGCAACCCCCAAGGTATCTGCTCATCCAATGACAACAAACTCGCACTGGAGAATCAAACCTTCGCCGCAACCCAAATCGGCGACACCCCACCACTTGCTTCACTTACCTGCCACGCACCACTACTGCCCTCACTAGCAACCGCCAGCGCCAACAAGGGTCGACTCCCCTCCACGTCCGGAAAGCAGGATTTTTGGCCATGGCAGAAGATTTCCAGCGCCAACAAGTGAGCCAACAAGGCGGTGCTAGCTAGCATTTTTTCAGAGGTGCTCGCCGACGTTTTCCTCTAGGAGAGATCTCATCTGGCGGGGAAGATTGATACGTGTGCGGCTTCTGTCGCAAGACGACAAGGAAGAGGGAAATTTTTATGGTGCCACTGTGGTACATAGAGCTATGTATCTCAATAAATAGCAGCTTCTTAATCGCGGGGCTCACTGCCAGGAAAAATTTTCGCAGTTTTCTACCACGCGCCCAAAACTCGTCGTTTAGGGTTTTGCATTCCAAATTCCACGGCGTTGGAGCATGTGTTCCACGCTTCTTTAGTTTGCTAATAACAAATCTCATTTGTATTTGATCTTTGGGTGTTTATGATGTGCAGATATCACAGGTCTAGCTCTAATGGCTTTTGGGTGATGTTTCAGGTCAGAACAGATGAGTTTAGGAGATATCGCTAGGCGATATTGAGTATCGCCGGCAGGCGACAGCGACGATCGACGAATCTGCGTTCGACGATCGACGAATTGCATTTGACGAATCTATAAATGCGAAAATTAGGAGTTCGTGGGCCACATGGGATCCGTTATCGCTATCGCCAGGTGGCGATATCCAGTGTCGCCAGGAGACAGTGCACGTTCGACGATTGATAGATCTGCGATGCGAAAATGAGGAGTTTGTGGGACACATGACAGCCGTTACCGATATTGCTGTGTGGCGATACCCAGTGTCGTCGGGCGATATCGCCAAAGTATAAAAGACATTCAATTTTCTGAGGAGATCACAAATTTCATTACCTAGAGTGCACTTTCCTGTTTAAACGAACCAGAGAGCTCCAGATTCCAGATTTACTCCATACTCTTAAGAAGGCCGAAGCGCAAAAGATCGATGGCACGTACACAACATTCAAAGCAACCATAGCTAGGATTCATCGTCGTCTTCAACACTTTGTTTGAAGGGAGTTTTTTTATTCAGAAGTTTTCAATTTGTTTTGTTCTTATTCATATTGTAAGCCTATTATAATCGAGAGAGTAAATCGCCGTCATTTATGTGGCGTCTAAATCCTTGTGTGGCTTAGGGGAAATCGCCGCCTTGTGCATGACGTCAAAGTCCTTGTGCGGCTTAAGGAAAATCGCCGCCTTGTGCGTGCCATCCAAGCCCTTGTGTGGCTTAGAGAGAAATCGTTGTCTTGTGTGTAGCGTCTAGATCGAGGTAGGTCTAGGGGAGGCTAGTAGCAAGATCTAGGGAGATATACGTTTTATCCTGCCGGTTCTTGATAGAAGGACCGACGAAAACAAAAGTAAATTGTATTTTTCATAAGCCTTGGTCTCTAGCTCTATAGATACATCTTGTATTCATTTTTAGCACTTTTGAAATAAATTGTTATTAATTTTGCTTTTATATAGCTCAGAGTGTTTAAGTTTGCTTATGAAAAATTAGTCTCCATTTCATAATTTCATTGTTTTTATTCATCAAGTAAAGTTTGTTTAGCTTAAGAAAAATTAATTAACCCTTATTCACCCCCCTCTAAGGGCATCGTAAGATCCAACACTTGGTATCCAGAGCCAGATTACTCTGAAATCGGTTTCACCACCAGGAGTAATGGCAAAAAACACTCACGCGTTTTCTGAGGGGCAAAGTATAAGTAGACCTCCCTTATTCACGGGCACTAACTACAACTATTGGAAAGCTTGAATAAGATTCTTTTGAATAGCGCTAGATATCGACATTTGGGGCTTGGTAGAAACATGCTACACCTCTCCTATAACTGTAGTAGGAAGTGTCTCAATGGAAAAACCCAAGGATAAATGGGATGAAGCTCATAAGCTTCGCTGCAAGAATAACGCTAAGCCAATGAACGCCTTATTCTGCGCATTAGATAGGACTGAATTTAATCGTGTTTATGCATGTGAAACTGCATATGATATATAGAATCTCCTTGAAGTTACTCATGATGGTACATCGCAGGTAAAAGACTCGAAGCTTTTCTAGTTAGAGTCAGAGTTTGAGTTGTTCATGATGGAAGTTGATGAGGATGTAGACTCCATGTACACAAGGTTCAGTAAGATAGTGAACGACTCGAGAATCCTTGGAAAGAATTTCTCAAACAGAGATTTGGTGAGAAAGATACTTAGATTGCTTCCCTCGAAGTTCAATCCAAAGGTGACTGCCATCTCAGAGTCACACAATCTAATGTCTCTCCAAATTGAGAATCTGATAGGCAATCTAAAAACCCATGAAGTAGAGTTGAGGATTCAACAACATGAGTATAGCCTGGAGCCAAAAAATAAAGCTTTGGCGTTGAAGTCCAAGAAGGAAGTGGAAAGTGAGTCCATTGAGAGTGATGATGGAGATGAAGAGAGTCTGTTCGTAAAAAATTCAGGAAGTTCATGAGAAATCCTGAAAGGAGAAATTCGTTCAGGAAATTCTTCAAGAAGCAAGAGTCTGGATATAGGAAAGGCAAAGCCCAAGCTGAAGGAGAGGCTGATGAAAAGAGATCACCACCTGAGTGCTATCACTGCAGGAGATTTTACCACATTAAGAGCAAGTGCCTAAAATATCTAAAAGAGCAGAAGGAGAAGCGGCACAAGAAGAAAGACAGGAAGAAAGTTTTGAAGGAATAAACATGGGATGACACCACGTCCGAGGAGTCAAGCGGTTCAAGTTCATAAATTGAAGAGGAGGCCAACATGTGCCTGATGGAAAAGAGCATTTCAGTGCATGATGAAGAGAGCAATGCCCAGAACGACATTGAGGTAACTCCTGAATCTTATGATGATTTATATTCTGAATTGTTAAGAATCTTCAAATATTTAGATAAAAAATTAGATGAAATTCAAGTACTTAAATCTGAAAATAAACATTTAATAAAAGAAAATAAAGTTTTTAAAAATGAAGTAAACATACTTGGAAAGGAGAAAACAACTTGTCAAGAGGATATTCCCTCTTCGACAAGGATAATAGAACTTGAGAAAGATCTCTCTAAGTCTCAGTGTCGGGTTGAATCTCTTACAAGAGAGAAAGAGGCCTTAGAGAGATCTCTAAAGCTTTCTCAATCTCAAGTAGAAGGCAGTAAAAAATTCTTCGCAAACTGATGCAGCACCATAATACTGAAAACACAGCGTTAATAGGACGAGTCTGTGATCTAGAAATGACCACTAACAAGTTTGGAATGGGCCAAAAATCACTGAACATGATTTTGGGGAGCCAGTGCTATGGTTCTACAAGATTCGGACTTGGGTACTCTTCAGAACACTATCGCCCGACAACATCCACTGTCGCCGGAGATAAGGAAAAGTCTAGAAAATCATTTTTTAAATAAAAAATAATAAATCTACTTTTAATGTTGCTCCCAGAAAAAATTCAAATCTTATTTTGAAAATCCCGTCGACTTCTTTCGTCACGTGTGTCAAATGTAATAAGTTTGGTAACACAACACACACTTGTAAGAAGGCGGGACATTATTCTGTTAAACAAATCTGGGTACCTAAGGTTTCCATGTATATTATGGGATGAACCACTTGAGTAACCAGATCTTTACTCTCATCTTTTTTCTAGGTGTGTTGGCAGGCTAAGGACAAAGAGGACATGTGGTACTTGACTTAGGGTGTTCCAAGCATATGAAGGGCAAAAAATCAAAGTTTCTTAGCATAGAGATGAAGAAAGAAGGAGTAGTTACGTTTGGTGATAAAGGAAAAGTAAAGATCATCGGCATCAGAGTAGTAAGTAACAAATCATTTACTATCTCAGATGTTTTGTATGTTAAAGGTTTGAAGCATAATTTAATTTCTATTAGTCAATTATGTGATGTTGACTTAAATGACTTATTTGATTCATCTTCAAACTTATGAAAAATTATTGACTCTAAAAATAACGATACTATTCTTACTGCTCCTAGATTTCAAAATATTTTCATGATTAAATTTAATGATTTGTCACATTCTTCTTTAAAATATTTTATTTCTAAAAATGAAGAATTAGATTTGTGACATAGGCGTCCTGGACATTCTAGTTCCAAGCTAATTGTAAAATTGGCTCAAAATAAACTGGTTAAATGTTTATTTATTTTGCATGGAAATCTATCTTCTTTATGTTCACCATGTCAAAAAGGAAAATTTTCAAAATCTTCATTTAAGAGCAAAAATGTTGTTTCCACTACAATGCCTTTACAGTTGGTTCATATGGACTTATTTGTTCCTGTTAATACACTAAGTCTAGGTGGTAAAAAATACACTTTTATTTTAATTGATGATTATTCTCGTTTATATTGGACAATTTTCTTATCATCCAAATCTGATGCATTTTTAGAATTTTCCAAATTATGTCTTTGTGTTCAAAATGAACTAGATTTAAGAATAAAATATATTCGTTCTGATCATGGAGGTGAATTTGATAATGAAAAATTTGTATCCTTTTGCAATAAGTTAGGTATTGAACATGAATTTTCCGCTCCTCACACACAACAACAAAATGGTGTGGTAGAGAGAAAAAATAGAACTTTATAAGAACTAGCTCGTACTATGCTATCAGAATACAAATTACCGAGATCATTTTGGGCAGAAGCCATTAGTACTGTTTGTTATGTTATTAATCGCGTAATACTTCAACCTTTCTTAAAATTAACACCTTATGAATTATACTTCTAAAAGAAACTGAATGTATCTAATTTTAAAGTTTTTGATTGTAGATGTTTTATTTTGAACACTAAGGATAATTTTGGCAAATTTGATGAAAAGTGTGATGAAGGCATTTTTATTGGCTATTCTTCGACTAGTAAGGCTTATAGAGTTTACAACAAACGAACTAAAATGGTTGAAGAAACTATTTATGTTAAATTTGATGAGCTCTTCCCTTGTGTAGAAACTAATAATACAAGTCAAGATGAAGAGTCATTCCCCCTACAAAGGTCGGATGATGATGAAATCCTTGGAGACAAAGAAGAAGAAAAAGAAGATGAACATGAAGAAGAAGAAGTGAAAGAATATGTGTCTCCAAGCAAGATAAGATTCTCAAAAGATCATCCACATGATTTAGTTATTGGAGAACCGTCAAGATGGGTAAGTACTCGTTGATCATTACATGATTTATTTTCAAATATGTGTTTTGTTTCTGATATAAAATCTAAAAATGTTGAAACCACTTTGAATGATAATTCTTGGTATTTAGCTATGACTGAAGAGCTTAATCAATTTGAACGTAATAAGGTTTGGACATTAGTAAAAAGACCACCAAATCATCCTGTTGTAGGTGTTAAGTGGATCTTCAAGAATAAAAAGACCACTAGGAACAAAGCGAGACTTATAGCAAAAGGTTATTCACAAGTTGAAGGAATAGATTTTGATGAAACCTTTGCACCCATAACACGGTTAGAAGCAATTAGAATATTTCTTGCATTTGCTAGTTGTAAAAGATTTAAACTATTTTAAATGGATGTTAAAACTGCTTTTCTTAACGGGTATATTAAGGAAGAGGTTTATGTAGAACAACCTTTAGACTTTGTTGATGTTAAGTTTCCTGATCATATTTTTAAATTAGAAAAAGCCATTTATGGTTTGAAATAAGCACCCCGAATATGGTATGATAGATTGACTGTTTATTTATTAAAGAATGATTACAAAATGGATAGTGCTGATTGTACTCTATTTATTAAACATGTTTATGATGACCTTATAGTTATATATATATATGTTAATGATATTATTTTTGGATCCACTAATGAACAATTGTGTGATAGTGTTCTAAACATTATGAAAAATGAATTTGAAATGACCATGGTAGGTGAACTCACTTATTTTCTTGGTTGTCAAATTACGCAAAAGCTTGATGAAATATTTATCTGTCAATCTAAATATATTCATAATGTGTTAAACGAGTTTGGATTTGAAAATATAAAACAAACAAATACCTTCCATGAGTGTCTCATTAAAATTAGGAAAGGATGAAAGTGGTATCTTTATAGATCAAACGTTATATAGAGGAATGATATGATCACTGTTATATTTGACTACATCCAGACCTGATATTATGTTTGTTGCATGTTTATGTGATAAATTTCAAGCTAATCCCAAATAATCTTATTTAAAAGCAGTTAAATGTATTTTTAGATATTTTATTGGCACATCTAAGTTAGGTTTGTGGTATTCTCGCAACGATATTTTTATTTTACATGGTTTTTCTGATTCTGATTATGCTGGTTGTTCATTAGACCGTAAGAGCACGAGTGACACCTGCCACTTTCTAGGCCCTTCGCTAATTGAGTAGTCGAGTAGGAAACAGAATTTTGTTGCCTTATCCACCACCGAGGCCGAGTACATTGCACTAGGTAGTTGTTGTACATAGGCTCTTTGAATGAAGCAAACTTTAGAGGACTTTGGAATTATTCATGAAATAATTGAATTAAAATATGATAATAAAAGTGCAATTGACTTAACATATAATCCAGCTCATCATTCTAGATCTAAACACATTGATGTGTGTCATCACTTCATTAGAGACCACATAAAGTAAAATACAATTAAAGTCAAGTTTATAGGCACCAATTCACAACTTGCCGATTTTTTCACAAAATCACTTCCAGATTCCTGTTTTTCATTATTAAGATAAGAACTAGGAATCATGTACATTACAAGCTAATGAATTGACATAATAAGTAAGCAAAAAAAACTTTAATTAACAAGAAAGTGATGATTATGCATTAAGTAAATCATAAATGTTATGAGTCAATAATAATATTAAAGCAGCACTACGTCATAATATTACAGCATAGAAATCTTAGACAATAAGATGAAAATTTAAATAACTTCACTGTCACCGGCGACAGTGTCTGTTTTCGGGCGATAGCGCCAACTTTTCAATTCACCCCGAAATCTTCAGAAATTCATATTGTCACTGCACTTGTGTCTCTTTGATCATCATCTGAACTATGTTCGCTGCTTCTCGTCCGGCAAGGCCGGCAAATAGATGTTTGGGGAGGCTCCATAATTGGATTCTCCCATTCTGCCACTTCTGCTGGAGTGGGCTTCAGTTTGAGGCTTTTGGTCAGAAATTTGAAGAATTTCTGAACTCCCAGAAAGTTCTTCTTCACACTCGTGTTGATCGGTCTATGGAAGGTGTTCCACTCATAGCAAATATTAAAGACACACAATCATTGAAATACAAATTCAGATCTATCCAAGTGTATTTCTTATGTAAAATACGTTGGATAACAGCTCCAAGTGGTAATGTGTTTAATTTCTTCAAAGTATGACTCTTTAGCCTGTATGCATAGCGTATTATCGATAGGATAAAGTCTGCCACATCGAACGGCTCCCGCTCTAAGATCATATATGTGACATAGCTCAATTGAGCTGTTATCTTTCGTGTATCACCGGACTTAAGTAAAACAGTATGCCTCAATATATCTTACACTAGTCGTGCATCCTCAGTGAGAGAGGTCGTAGATTGAATAAGAGTTTTGATGGAATTTTCATGCAAAACCATGTTCAGGAGTGTCCGGTCTCTATCCTTTCGATAATTCTCTACTACATTAATGTTGTTTTCATGTTCTATTAACTCAAATTCCTCTCTTAGATCATAATGGGTTATCTCTACTATCTGTCCTTGTATCTTTGATCGTACTCTTCCATTTAATTCCGCGAATCTAGGATCTTTTAGAGAATTGTAGAACTCTCTAATTAATAAGATGAAAATGTATCCGGGATAATGATGGACATTATTCCAGCCATTGCTAACCGGTCGTGAATGTATGTATGACAGACAGGATCAAATTTGATCACTCGTCCAATCCCTATGTTAGCATTTTCTATTCCAGCCACTGCTGTAGATAAAAGTTTAAAAAAAAACAAACAAAAAAAACAAAACAAAATTTTTTCAATATCACCAGCCGGTGACACCCGTTGTCGTCGGGCGATAACGAAAATTGATCTCATCCACTTTCCGACTCCAGATCTAGTTTTTCGCCTATTTTATTTACCATATTTGACATTTTTACAAGTTTCTTAATACCCAAATTCTCTAATGATTAATTAAGACATATTTCCTTAACACATTATTCATTATCTTCTTCTATAAACCTTCTTCCATAAAACCATACCTCATGAACAATAGATCTGAATTTAGAATTTTTCAAATTTGTAAACCTATGCAAACATTTCTCTACACATATTGATTTCTAATCTATTCCTTCAAAAATGCAGGTCTTAAAACTTGGAAATCCTAACCATGATCAATCCTATTTCAAAACTTGGAAACTTTTTTATTCAAGAGTTCAATGACATACCCTACAATAGATCTACAAATTCTAAGGAATCAAACAAAAAAACCATGACCCTTACCTTGATTCAAGTTTTTTACTGTCGTCCACTTCGTCTTCCACGACCAGTCTTCAGGAAAAACTGATGGATTTGATGTCTTTGACCTCATACGACCCTTTTTATATTTTCGCACTGTCGCCGATTGGTGATATCCAGTATCGTCAGGCGACAATGAAAATTCACTTTTACGCCAATTTTTCCTTAATTTCTTAGGATTAGATATGATTTAATGTATATTTTTTGATTTTGGGTTCCCAGCAGGATAGTTCAATTGTTCAACCATCACATATCCTTTTTACATGCATAAGTCCTGGAGTTTATATACTTGTGAAATTGTCTTCGCATGCCTCCAAGTATGAGAAATGTTTTAGTTCTGATAATGTTCTTTCACTCACACTTGTGGTAACCTACATATGAGTTCACCTTACTGCATATGTGAATTATGAATGTTCTACCATAACCACTAGAATTGCATGCTGTCGCTAATGCTTTATCATAGTTTATTCCTTGCACCACTCATATTTGATTATCTTGTATGCTCACAAGTAAATTCGGACTCCTTTGTCATGCCAAACAAAACATGTTCAACAAAAATTCCAAAAACAAAACTTCAACACCTTTGTAACAGCCCAAAGTCGGAAATTGGCAAAAATTGGGTGACACGGCCTGGGACACGGCCGTTGTCCCAGGGCGTCCCGTCCCTCGGGTTGCGTCATGAGGCGCGAGGTCGATGATATTTCGGTCGACAAAGTGTTTGGGTGGTCACGCCCTGTAACACGGGCGTGACAGGGGGCGTGTCCCATCGGTTCGACGATTTGCTTGTCGATCGTCGAGCGTCGAGCGTCGAGCGAAGATCGTCGAGCGGAGATCGGCGAGCGGAGATCGGCGAATGCGGGATCGTCGAGCGAAGATCGACGATCGCTGGCGAGCTCGACGATCGCTGCCTTATCGTCGAGCGAAGATTATCGAGTGGTGTCACGCCCTGTGGCACGGGCGTGACTGTGCTGACACGGGCGTGACATGGACGTGTCATCTTGGCGTGGATACGTTGGATAAGGCGGTTTGTGCACCGCTTTGGGGGACAGGCCTGTGACACGGGCGTGTCACAGGGCGTGTCAGGGCCGAAACATGATTTTTCAGTATTTTTCTGGCTGTTGTTTTCTTTGACTGAATCCAAGGGATTAGGCGTTAGCCAGGTGGATTTCTGGCCGAGATCTGAGTTTTTAAGCCCTTCTTCTTCTTCTTCATCTCATTTCAAGAGAGAGAAAGAGAAGGAGAGAGCAAAGGAAGGAAGGAGAAAGTAAAGCCAGCTACTGGAGGAGCTGCGGAGTGCGGAGCGAAGATCCGAGAGCATATTCGTGAAGGCAGAGCCTAGGCGGTGATTTCCATCCGGCTACTTCATGGCACCGAAGCGATCTTCAAGGGTAACGATCTCCTTCTTGGACATCAAAGTCCTTGCTTTATGCATGTGCTTGGAATCCTCCACCAAGAGGTGGATTGCGGAAGTGATTCCTTTGTTGAGTCTGCATCTAGAGCCGGAAGTGTGGAATACGACATAGGCATGTTGTGTGAAGCCCATCTGGACGGTTAGTTTGGATTGGTGATGTTCATGGGTAAACCGGAGAAGACTCCGTTGATTTGATGATATGCAAAGAGAGTTATTTTGTGATGAATGTATGAATGTGATGATGGGTGTAAGGAGGCTTTGGTTAAGCTCCTGGTTGAAGAGAGATAATTGGTAGTGCGCCCGGGAAGCGAGTACCCAGCCGACTACACCACTAGGGTGGGTTGATCTGGTTGGTTTGGTTAAAAGGGATCGATTGGTGGCATGATCCGGGAAGCGAGCACCCGACTTACTGCACCACTATGGTGGGTCGATCAGGAATAGGTGAGGGGTCGATTGGTAGTAAATGTTACACCACAATGGGTGGGTCGATCTTCTCTGGTTGTTTATGGATGTTGTGAGGTTATACCTCTGAGTGGTTTGGGCGGTATGTTGCCAACTTGTGAGACTGGTGGACTTGGTCTGGTCAACCAACAAGTTAAAAACCTCTGATCGGCGGTATACGACTGGGATGCCCGGTATGCCAAGAAGGTGCCCTGAGTGCACGGAGCGTCTGGTGGATACCAGCGTTTGTGATGTGATGTGCTTGATAGGTTGATAAAGAGAATGATACATATGATGCTTGATGATAGATGATGACAATGCATACAGGGAAGGAACCACTGCCCCGGGTAGGGGGGTAGGGTCGTTATAAATGGGTCAGCGAATGCTAACCGTTACTTTGTTTTCTATTTTGGCTTGGATGACAAATTGCAGGTAGAATGAACAAGTGGAATGGATGGATTGCTGCTAAAGGCCCGTGAAGGCCATGCGAAGAAGTGTGTTTGGATTTCATGTGTGGCCGGCCTGCGTGCCGATGTACGAAAATGTAATTGTGTGGATAAAGAAATTTGTAAGGCATTAAGGCTAGTGGTGCGCGTTGTATACATTCTGGCATTGCTATATAAATGTGGAGTTTATATAGAGGTGGACATTATCTGAGCTGAGTTCTTTAACTTAAACATGCTGCGCTAGAATGGATTGAGTTAAGGATGCGCGAATAGAATTTGATTTCCACAAGTAATTCCACTACTTGTCTGTGACATATGGCGTGGGGCCCCGGCCGGACCCACCGTTATATGTCATGTGATGAATAAGGGCGTTACAAAGTGGTATCAGAGCCAGGTTGCGATTGTTTGGGAGGGAGAGAATATTATTGAACTCACGAATGTCCACTAGAAATGTATTTCATGTACGTGTGGTACATGTGTGTGTAGTCAAGGTATAATGTCATGGATGATTAATCATGTTTTGTACATTGACTATAGGTGGCGAGGAGTGGAGCTGGGCAGTCTGAGCCCAGCGGTCTGATGAGAGTGCAGCACCGTTGAAGCGCCCACGCCTCCTTCGATGGAGACTATACGGGTGGTGACTGAGACAGTGTTGTGGTGTTATATGCATAGCCTACTGGACAGGCAAGGTCTGGTGTAAGACAAGAGCGTGCTGCAGTTGTGGTGGAGGTGCAAACAATCGATGAGTCATTGAAAAGTTTTATGGAATTTCATCCACCTACGTTCGGTGGGGCGATTTCCCCAACGCAGGTGGAAGATTGGTTGGCTAGAGTGAAGAGGATCCTGACTGCAATCAGTACAGCAGAAGAGCAGAAAGTGACCTTAGCCACTTTTCTGCTGGAAGGAGATGCAAGATTGTGGTGGGATGATATACAAGTGCATCATTTGGCAGGTCGAGGTTTAGCGAAGGTTTCAATGGAGGAATTCTCCCGATTATTTCTTGTCAAATATTTGCTGGTGTCACAGCGGATTGCGATGGAGAACGAGTTTCTACGTCTAGTGCAGGGTGCTATGGATATTGATACGTACCTGCATGAGTTTACCAGACTTGGTCGTTATGCGGGGTCTACATTCACGGAGGAAGCGCGAAAGACAAATCACTTTTATGAGGGACTGCGAGATGAGTTGAGATTCTTACTCCCTAGTTCGGTAAAACAAGGCTTCCAAGCATTGGTAGATACGGCCCGTGCCCTGGAAAAGGATTTGAAGCGGGTACAAGAAAAGAAAAAACTGGCAGTGGAGAAGCCAGAGTTCAAAGTGCCACAGTCGGAGCAGGAGTTGAGAAGACGAGAGAAGAAAAGGTTTAGGCCTGATGATTCAGCTCCGTCGACTATTTATTCGGGGGCAACTATGGGCAAGGACGTGTTGATACACGTATCTGTTATAAGTGCGGAAAGCAAGGGCACATAGCGAGATTTTGTTGGAATGCTCCCGCAGGAAGTGAGCAAAAGACAGGTGCGTCGTACGAAAAGAAAAGGATAAAGTAGTGGCTGAGTCATCTGCATCCGGACGCAGCCTCGATTACATACCTTGGAAGTGCAAGAGCCGCAGAGTTCCATTGGTGAAATTCAGCCTCGAGTGTTTAATTTGGCTCTCTCGCGAGAAATGCAAAATAAGGAGGCTGAGCGAAAGTGAATCATGATTTGTATCACTTGGACAAATGTGTATTGTATATATCTGATCATGTTTTTATGTGAGAACAATGTAATGTTGCTGCATACTTGGTGTTATGATACATATATATGCTGTTTGAGGGGAAGAAAATGTTTGTGCATTTGCTGAATTGATGGATGAATGTGCACAAAGTGAACAGAACAAAGATTGTGTTAACCTACTGATTTTGGTTGTTGTAACACTTTGGTTGCTGTTTTCCTGCCTATGTACAAATTTCGAGGATGAAATTTCTTGAATGAGGGGAGCGTATAACAGCCCAAAGTCGGAAATTGGCAAAAATTGGGTGACACGGCCTGGGACACGGGCGTGTCCCGCTCGGGTTGTGTCGTGAGGCAGGGTTGACGATTTTTCGGTCGACGAAGTGTTTGGGTGGTCACGCCCTGTAATACGGGCATGACAGGGGGCGTGTCCCATCGGTTCGACGATTTGCTTGACGATCGTCGAGCGGAGATCGTCGAGCGGAGATCAGCGAATGCGGGATCACCGAGCGGAGATCGACGATCGCTGGCGAGCTCGACGATCGCTGCCTAATCGTCGAGCGAAGATCGTCGATCAGTGGGTGTCACGCCCGTGGCATGGGCGTGACTGGGCTGACACGGGCGTGACATGGACGTATCATCTTGGCGTGGATACGTTTGGATAAGGCGTTTGTGCACTGCTTTGGGGACACGTCCTGTGAACGGGCGTGTCACAGGGCGTGTCAGGGCCGAAACATGATTTTTCAGTGGTTTTTCTGGCCGTTGTTTTCTTTGTCCTGGATCCAAGGGATTAGGCGTTAGCCAGGTGGATTTCTGGCCGAGATCCGAGTTTTAAACCCCTTTCTTCTCTTCTTCTTTCATCTCATTTCAAGATAGAGAAAGAGAAGGAGAGAGCAAAGGAAGGAAGGAGGTAAGTAAAGCCAGCTGTGGTGGAGGAGCTGCGGAGTGCAGAGCGAAGATCCGAGAGCGGATTCGTGAAGCAGAGCCGAGGCGGTGATTTCCATCTGGCTACTTCATGACACCGAAACGATATTCAAGGGTAATAATCTCCTTCTTGGACATCGAAGTCCTTTCTTTATGCATGTGTTGGAATCCTCCACCAAGAGGTGGTTGTGGAAGTGATTCCTTTGTTGAGTCTGCATCTAGAGCGGAAGTGTGGAGTATGGCATAGGCATGCTGTGTGAAGCCCATCTGGATGGGTAGTCTGGATTGGTGATGTTCATGGGTAAACCGGAGAAGACTCCGTGGATTTGATGATATGCAAAGAGAGTTATTTTGTTATGAATGTATGGATGTGATGATGGATGTGAGGAGGCTTTGGTTAAGTCCTGGTTGAAGAGAGATCAATTGGTAGTGTGCTCGGGAAGCGAGTACCCGACCGACTACACCACTAGGGTGGGTTGATCTGGTTGGTTTGTTAGAAGGGATCGATTGGTGGCATGATCCGGGAAGCGAGCACCCGACTTGCTGCACCACAATGGTGGGTCGATCAGGAATAGGTGAGGGGTCGATTTGTAGTAAATGCACACCACATTGGGCGGGTCGATCTACTCTAGTTGTTTATGGATCCTGTGAGGTTGTACCTCTGAGTGGTTTGGGCGGTATGTCGCCAGCTTGCGAGACTGGTGGACTAGGTCCGATCAATCAACAAGTTAAAACCTCTGATCGGCGGTGTACGACTAGGATGCCCGGTACGCCAAGAACGTGCCCTGAGGCACGGAGCGTCTGGTGGATACCAGCGTTTGTGATGTGATGTGCTTGATAGGTTGATAAAGAGGATGATACATATGATGCTTGATGATGCTTGATGATAGATGATGGCAATGCATATAGGGAAGGAACCACTGCCCGGGTAGGGGGTAAGGTCGTTATAAATGGGTCAGCTAATGCTGACCGTTACTTTGTTTTTTGTTTTGGCTTGGATGGCAAATTGTAGGTAGAATGAAACAAGTGAATAGATGGATTGCTGCTAAAGGCCTGTGAAGGCCATGCAAAGAAGTGTGTTTGGAATCATGTGTGGCCAGCCTGCGTGCCGATGTACGAAAATGTAATTGTGTGGACAGAGAAATTTGTAAGGCCTTAAGGCCAGTTTGTGTGCGTTGTATACATTCCTGGTGTTGCAATATAAATGTGGAGTTATATAGAGGTGGACATTCTCTGAGCTGAGTTCTTTAAATAAAACATGCTGCGCTAGAATGATTGAGTTAAGGATGCGAATAGAATTTGATTTCCATAAGTAATTCCACTACTTTCTGTGTCATATGGCGTGGGGTCGGCCGGCACCCACCTTATATGTCATGTGACGAATAGGGGAGTTACAACACCTTTGTTGATGTCTTTCAAAATTAAAATAAAAAGAGGCTGACGAGGAACCTCCACCAAGCACTACTTACTCTCCTGATAAATTTTAATAAGCATTGTGAGGTTGAACACCTTGAAAAGAATTGTAAAGTGTCTTCTACAACTATATATCTGGATATTCTATTTATATGTGCTCTGAATTCCTGTGTACAGGCACAACTAATCATGCATACCTCTATGTTATGATGTTTTTTCACATTCCATGTGTTCATGTAGTCGTAAGCCCTCTCATATGTGTTTTTCTTCAATTTAGCACATGTACACAATATTATCTTCTCTAAAATTTCTTCTTATGAGAATTTTACCGAAAATATTTCCAATATAGTCTTCACTGGTGTATGTGTCTGTGATATGGATGGATGAACGTTGCCATTGTTCGTGTTTACTCCTTTAATTCTTTCCTGTACATTAATTCACATGCTCTATCCTTCATTTCTCCTTTGTTTTTTTTCCTCTTTAGCTTTCGCACCACGCTGCTATCTCTTTTGACAATACAAAAGGGGGAGAATTTACTAAGGAAATCATTCATACTCTAAGAATTCAATGTTATTTCCCAAGGAAATTATTCATAGTCTAAGAATTCAATGTTATTTACTAAGGAAATTGAAATTAAATACTATGCTCAGATTTAAGGGGAGTACACCTGTAGGGGGAGTGTTTCATCCAAGAGACATTTGTGCACTTACAAATGCTTAGTCTTGTTACTCATAGTAATCATTGTTTCAAATACTTCTTAGTTCATTCATGATTTCTTTCACAGTAGATTTGTTATTATCAAAAGAGGGAGATTGTTGGAGCATGCGTTCCACACTTCTTTGGTTTGCTAATAACAAATCTCGTTTGTATTTGATCTTTGAGTGTTTAAGATGTGCAGATATCACATGTCTAGCTCTAATGGCTTTTGGGTGATGTTTCGGGTCAGAACAAGTGAGTTTAGGAGATATCGCCAGGCGATATTGAGTATCGCCGGCAGGAGACAGCGACGATCGACGAATCTGCGTTCGACGATCGACGAATTGCGTTTGACGAATCTGCAAATGCAAAAATTAGGAGTTCGTAGGCCACATGGTATCCGTTATCGCTATCGTCAGGTGGAGATATCCAGTGTCGCCAGGCGACAGTGCACGTTCAACGATCGATGGATCTGCGATACGAAAATGAAGAGTTCGTGAGACACATGACAGTTGTTACCGATATCGCCGGGTGGCGATACCCAGTGTCGTAATATCGCCAAAGTATAAAAGGCATTAAATTTTCTGAGGAGATCACGAATTTCATTACCTGGAGTGCACCTTCCTGCTTAGACGAACCAGAGAGCTCCAAATTCCAGATTTACTCCATACTCTCAAGAAGGCCGAAATGCAAAATATCGACGACACATACGCAACATTCAAAGCAACCCTGGATAGGATTCATCGTCATCTTCAGCACTTTGTTTGAAGGGAGTTTTTTTTTATTTAGAAGTTTTCAATTTGTTTTGTTCTTATTCATACTGTAAACCTATTGTAATCGAGAGGGGAAATCACCGTCTTGTGCGTGCCGTCTAAGTCCTTGCGTGTCTTAGGGGAAATCGCCGTCTTGTGCGTGACGTCTAAGTCCTTGTGTGGTTTAGGGGAAAATCGTCGTCTTGTGCGTGGCATCCAAGTCCGTGTGTGTCTTAGGGAGAAATCGTTATCTTGTGTGCAACGTCTAGATTGAGGTAGATCTAGGGGAGGCTAGTAGTAAGATTTAGGGAGAGATACACTTTAGTCTGCCGGTTCTTGATAGAAGAACCTGCAAAAACAAAAGTAAATTGTATTTTTCATAAGCCTTGATCTCTAGCTCTACAGAGACACCTTGTGTTCATTTTTAGCACTTTTGAAATAAATTATTATTATGTTTGCTTTTATATAGTTCAGAGTGTTTAAGTCTGCTTATGAAAAATTAGTCTCCATTTCATAATTTTATTGTTTTTATTCATCAAATATAGTTTGTTTAGCTTAAGAAAACGTAATTATGCCTTATTCACCCCCCCTCTAAGGACGCTGTAAGATCCAACACACGGCAGTACACCCCGACGGCTGCATTACTCCCTCCGGTGATCCAATAGCCTGAAATCTACTCCCCCCAAAGACCTAGCTGCGCAAAACCTTATATTTTTCCCGGCATTTTCTGGTTGCCGAAAAGACAAGTAATGGTATTTTCCCAAACTTTTCGCCAAATTTCTTAGGATCGAAATCTGCTTGCGTTGACAAGGACCTGGTTTTTTTTCTTTATTGAGGGGACCCTTACGACCGGAACATAGCCGCAATAGTAGTTTTCGACCGTAAACATACTGTATCAATCGTGTTACGACTGTAAACAAACCGTATCGATTGTGTTACGACTGTAAAAATAATGTATCGATTGTGTTACGACTGTAAACATGTCATAACAGTAGTTTTCGACTGTATAAGTACCGTATCGATTGTATTACGACTGTAAACATACCGTATTGATTGTGTTACGACTGTAAACATACCGTATCGATTGTGTTACGACTGTAAACATGTCGTAACAGTAGTTTTCGACTGTAAACATGTCCGAACAACAATCTGTCGGATTATGAAAACAAAAAATAGGAGTTTATTCAAACGTACATCACATTTTTAATCTTACATTTAAAGCTGAACAGAAAGAATATATACTGATGTAATATATATTACAACAGTCATTATAACCGTAATAACAAATTACGACAGTAACACTATTGTAAACTAAAATTACGATAGTAATTGATACTGTAATTTCTGTTGTCACTTACATTGTCGTCTGCTCTGAAAATTTCCTCGACGACGACTTCAACTGAAGATTTCTCCCCAGTAAGATGTAAATTGAGGATAAAATTGGACTATCAAATTTTTTGAAAAAGATAAACTTCAAGATCTACGAAAGTTAAACTAAACATTATATTTTCCCGTCATCACTTACAATACCCAGATCACTACAAGTTTCTTCAAGCGTACATCACATTCAAAAAACAAGAGTTTATTCAAACGTACATCACCTTTTTAATCTTAACATTAAAGCTGAACGGAAAGAATATATATTGATGTAATATATATTACAACAGTCATTACAACCGTAATAACAAATTACGACAGTAACACTATCGTAAAATATCAATTACGATAATAATTGATACTGTAATTTATGTTCGTCACTTACATTGTCGTCTGCTATGAAAATTTCCGCGGCGACGACTTCAATTGAAGATTTCTCCACATTAAGCTTTAAATTGAGGATAAAATTTGACTATCAAATCTTTTGAAAAGAGCTAAATTACAAGATCTACAAAAGTTAAACTAAACATTGTATTTTTCCGTCCTCACTTAAAATATCCGGATCACTACAAGTTTCTTTATCATCTGTCATGTCTACGGGGAATGAAGACCTTTACGACAGCGGCGAGACCGGTGTTGGAGGAAGAAGGCGACGACAGAAGGGGAAAAACCTAGAAGCTGATTTAATTTCAAAAAACCTTTAGAAAAGGTGGAAGGGCGGGAGGAATTGGCGGGCTGCGAAATATTTTTCTAACGGTGGGCCCCGCGGTTAAGAAGCTGCTATTTATTGAGGCACATAGCTATATGTACCACAGTGACACCATAAAAATTTCCAAGGAAGAGACAGGATTTGCTGCGGATGTGTGCTTAAAGCTTCGACTATTTGAGTTTTTTAGTTTTGTAGACTATTTTTGGTATGTCAATAGCCTATTTTGAAGTGATTCTAACATTGCTTTAAAAATAAGCGAAATAACCCACAAAATATTTATGCAAAAGGGAAAACAATTGCATCCGGGGACCACGATTCACAAGAAAATTGTAGTTGCGTTACTCCCATATATTTCTTGGTGGTAGACATGTATTTACAGTAGGATCGAACATTCAACGGCCGACATAAGGTCGTATCTGTTGGAGATATTTGTTGAAGATACAACCGTATGTACCGCAGATCGATACGACAATATCTCGACCATTAATCTTTATCTAACTACAAATCTCGGCTGTATCTCCATCAAATAGATACATGCCAGTAACCACCTACAATTTTTTTCACAATTCACAACCATAAGAGGGCTGCCACGTGTACAGCCCCTTTTAAGCGCGAAAGCCGCATCTCAGTTGGACACTCTCCGACGTCAATAATTCCCCCTCGGGTAGGATCTCGCGGGCGCTTCTCCGAGACCAATTCCGCGTCTCAGATTCATAAAACAGAAAATAATGGAGTCTTGAGACTCTTGAATCATCTTCTTCCCCCTAAACCTCCTCGAGAGAGAGAGTGTGTGTTCTGAGCCTCCGAGGTGTTATATCCTTTTCGCGCCTTTTCCCTGCGTGTCTTCTTCCGCCGGCTTCTTCTCGCCACTCTATTCTCCTTCTGGTTTTACAGGTTTTGGATGCTACGTGGTTTCGCTAAAATTCATTGATCAGGGCTGGATACAGTGTTAGTAGTCAATTTTCAGTCATGTTTAACTAGCTTTTACTATTTCATGATGTGATTTCCCTTTCAATTTAATGGCCAATGTTGATGAATTTGCACTTTGGGCTAATTGCTTGATGTTTATTTTGATCTTATTCCTTTTTTTGTTCTTGATTGGCGACGACGAATTAACGGATAATTAGGGTTTTATACTGTAGCTCTACATACATCATGTATCGTAGGTTGGCAGTGGCATATGATTTGGAATTGCTTTTGTAGAGAGGATTCTATGTTAGATCAGCTTCTTGAGGCTGTGAGGTGTTATAATCCTTCGCTTCTTGAGACTTCTCAAAAATGTCCAGAGTCAAAATTGTCATGTCTTCGGCTAAAAATTTTATTGTGAACTTCATATCTTATGCATGGATAAATTTCTTAACGATTCCTTCCTATAAAATGCCCAGAACATGGAGTAATATGCTGACTTGTAGAAATTGCCTGCGCTTGAGTAGTGATGCAAATAAAGCTTGGCAGGCCGGGCTAGACTTGGACCTACAAGGTTCAGGCTTTTTATTCCCAGGCACAAGAACACTATGCAAAGGTAGCAACGCCCATTTCCCAGAGTTAGGCCTTGCTATGCCCGGGCTTGGCCCAGATTGAGTACCCGACTTGGCATAGCAAGAACTTGGGTGCTTGTTAGGGCCTTCAAGGCCTGACCCAGGCATGGATTTGGCCTACTCGGACCTATGCCTAATCAAGATTTTGTTCGGGTAGATTTGGGAAAACTTTTCAGGCCCGGGCTTTATTTGCATTCCTACCCCTGGGTGCCCTAAATGCACTCAAAAGGAGGCTTTGAAAATATGACCTTTGCATTTTATATAATTTTTAACAATTACTGTGTAACATAAGGAAACAAATGATACCAAGTTGTTACGAGTCCACGAATGTTGCCCGGAGGAGAGGCTGGTAGTGATGGTGGAGATACTACGGAGTCTTGACCGCGACTGCCTAAGCAGGGCGTGCTCGAGAGAGAGAGCTTCCACAATCTCTTTTAGGGCTGGGGAAATAGAACTTTCATTTATGCATATCGATACAAGACCAACTGGGTCTCTTAAATAGGACTTACAATCGACACCAAACAGGAAAGAACATTAAAGGAATTAGCGACAGACTTGGACATGCGACTAAAAAAGGACACGACGTCGTATAAGGACGTGACTCTGATAACATAATAAAAGCATATTCAAAAATAAATAATAATACGTAATGCCATTAGTAGACACATAACACCTTCAAATAGACAACCACTCACCTGTGCCTCTGGTCATAGTACTTCGCCTTGCGATCCTGAGCTATTTTCATGCGTTCCTGGATGAGCTTGATACGATCTGTGGTTTTATCAATCCAAGCTTCACTGATGGTAGATCTTTCTTCACTCTCAACCCAACATAACGGCGTCCGACAATGTCTGTCATATATTGCCTCAAAAAGGGTCATCCCAATGCTTGCCTGAAAGCGGTTGTTGTAGGAGAAGTGGAGAACTCAACAAGAGTAACACACTTCTACTTTCCTCCAAAGTCCAGAATGCACATCCAAATCATATCTTTCAAGGTTCTGTTAGTACGCTCCGTCTGTCCATCTGTCTGGGGATTAAAGGCGGTACTGAAATGTAGCTTGGTGCCAAACCACTGCTGAAAGTACCTCCACTGCTTAGAAGTAAACCTTCCAATCTCTGTCTGAAACCATGGTCTTAGGAACACCGTGAAGTCGGACAATCTCATATACATATAATTGCACCAATATGTGACCTTGATCTGTCCTCTAATTGGGGATAAAATGGGCAACCATAGAGAGACAACCCATATGGAATCATTCCCGCTCTGCGATCTTGGAATGTCTAATTCATCAATATATCTTCAAAGTTCCACTCTGGGATAGGGATATGTTGCAACTTGCCTCTGACATTTGGCCTTAACTAACTTGCATGTTTCGCACCTCTTAACATACTCTACAACGTCACTTTTCAGGCCTGGCCACCATACTATTTTCTTCAGATCTGCATACATCTTTGAGCTATCCGGATGTATCGAATATCTGGAGTTATGGGCCTCAAACAGTATGTCCTCTCGGAGGTGGCTAACATCTGGAACGCGCACCCTACGACCATGTAGCAGTAAATCCTCATGTATACTGAACTTTTCCTTTTGGCCTGCCTGCGTCAAATCCCAAATCTCAACCATCATTGGATCCAAAGATAGAGCTGTTCTGATTCGATCCTTGATGTCACAAGTGATTTCTATCCAACTCAACCTTGCAGATCCAAAACTGGTGCGCGACATAACATTGATCTCTAGCCTCTCCAAATCTCGCGTCAGTTCCTCCTGCTGAGTAAGGAGGAAGTAACTCGATTCTCTACGGCTAAACGCATTTGCTATCACATTCGCCTTCCCTGGATGGTACTGAATATCCACATCATAGTCTGACAAAAATTCTAACCATCTGCGCTGCCTCATATTGAGCTCTTGCTGGTCAAAGATGTACTTGAGACTTTTATGATCAGTGAAAATCTCACAACGATCCTCATAGAGATAATGTCTCTAAATCTTCAAAGCGTGGATGACTGCTGCTAGCTCCAAGTCATGCACATGATAGTTCTTCTCATGATCCTTCAACTGTCTAAAGACGAAAATTATGATCTTTTCATGCTGCATAAGTACATAGCCCAAACCTTGACCTGATGCGTTACTAAAAATCTGAAACCCATTTGAACTTGATGGTAAACTTAAAATCCGGGCAGTCATCAACCTTTTTTTCGACTCTTCAAAAGCTAGTTCGCACTCAACTGTCCAACTAAAGGCTTTATCCTTCCTGGTGAGAGAAGTCAGCGGTAAAGCTGCGAAACCCATAAAGTTGCGAACCCAGAAAGCTGTGAACCTCTGTAACTGCCTTCGGTCTCGGCCAATCCTTTTTTGCTTCTACCTTTTTTGGGTCAACGGAACGACCTCTCTGACTGATAACGTGCCCCAAAAATGCAACCTCTGAAAGCCAGAACTCACACTTAGAAAATTTGCCATAAAGCTGGTTCTTCCCGAGCGTCCCCAAAACGGTCCTCAGGTGCGAGACATGATCTTCAGCACTCCTGGAATACACCAAAATATCATCTATGAAGACGATAACAAAACGATGCAGGAATTCCCGAAACACCTTATTCATCAGGTCCATAAAAGTGGACGGGGCATTGCTCAGCCTTGGCTTCAACATTCATCAGCACTAAGAAGATTTCATAATTTTGCTAATACATCTGACAACTTTCACGGAGGAGAATTAATTTAGCGACCCCCTTCATGCCCTGAAAAGTAACATCGATCTGGTTGGGTCCTTCAAACTGTATCAGCTTATCTCTGCAATCTATCTTGACATTAACAGCCGATAGCCAGTCCATACTCACGATCAAATCGAACCCCGCAATAGGAAGTAACAAAGCTTTTATAATGATTTTCACTTCTCCAAACTGCATTGGTACCCTATACTTATATCTTGTATGCAAGAAGGATCCATTAGGCATCATAACCTCTAATAATACTGCCTCTGGAAAGACTTCTAAACCCAGCATACACACTTTTAGATTTTGCTATGAACGAGTGTGAAGCGCTCGTGTCAAAGAGAATCTTAGATGGTATATTATAAATCGTAAGTATGCCTACATGAATGTTTGAACACTGAAATTAGCAATGTCACTAAGGAGGATGAACTTAAATTATCTAAATGACAGTCACATACCTATCACCACATCCTCCTGCTCCTTGGCTTCCTGTTGGTCAAGGTCATACGCTCTGGGCTGCACCAATCCTCATCTCGGAGCTGGCCTCACGTCAACACCCATTGGTTCTTTTCCCTTGTCAGATCTACTAGGACCACCAACCTTAAACTTCGACTACAAGGTAAGGTTACACTTAATCTAACTAAGGTGGAAAAAGTATAAAAATAAATAATGATCAACACTTATCTTAAATTACCTGATTCACAAAAGTTTCCTGACAATAACGGACTATGTGTCCTGGTTGCTGACACTTATAACATACCCCCGATGAAGTCAAACACTCACCCAGATGGTGGCGGTAACACTTAGGATAGATGGGGTAATCCTTGATTCTATCCCCGGACGGATCACCTCTCTTACTATCCAACGCCTGCTTCTTGTTCCAGTTTCTACCCTAGCTATTCTTGCTCTACTGTTGCTGAGGCGGATCCTGAGGTCACTTCGAATAGAAGATGTTGTGCTTCTGAACCTTCTGCTGGTCAGCTTCTAACTTCCTTGCAGCGTCCACTAAGCTCTTGTAATCAGCGTTCACCATCGTCATCAGAGACTTCCTTAGTGAATCACGCAGTCCATCCACAAAACGGCTACACTTCTCTTTTTCGTACCCCTGCATCGTGTCCGCATGACGCGAAAGATGGGTTAGCTCCCGCTCATAAACCACCACTGTCTTGTTCCCTGAATCAGCCTAAGGTACTTCTCCTAGAGACTGCGACGCTCAGACAGGGGAACAAACCAGCTAGCTAGTGCTGTCGAGAAGTCATTCCAGGTGAACATGACTGCGGTACGACCTGATAATGTTGGAAAAACATATGACATTACGCTAAACGGATAAAGAATACCAGAGAAAGAAAATTTTAAATTATGGCACTTACGAGCGGGGGTCATCCGCTAAGTGCCTGATCCACCACTGATGGGACTCCCCTTTCAGGAGAAAAACCTCCAACGGAACCTTCTTATACTTTGGGCACTCCATCACCTTGAGCAATTTACGGGTTTTAATCAACCAATCATCAGTCTCCATTGGCGTCTCTTCTCCAATGTAGTTGGAGGGATGAAGATCATGAAAGTTCCTTAGGTAGCGCTCCATCCCTAAATCCCATGCAGCTGGCACACGAAGTGTTGTTGGATATGTAGCAGACAGTGCATTTCTGAATTCCATCATAGCTAAGACCACCATTCTAGCAATAATAACGACCATGTTTGTCTGGTCTGACACTACTGGTGCTGCAGGTGCTGTAGGTGCTACAGATGCTGCTGTTGCTAGGGGCGCTGCTGGTGTACTATTATCATTCATGACCATCTCAGGAGTAGTATTCTTGCGAGAAGGCACGCCTGCCTCACTGGTACGCGGTGCCCATAACACGCAAGGAGTTATTGATGTCTGTGACAAAATGAAGGATCCACCATACAGGATATTTTTAAACACAAACACAACTGAGAACTAGATAAAACTCGATGACTCTATCGTCACATGACTAACTCAGATGAAATCCTATGACTTTGTGAATTTTCTGGGTCATGAGATCCTAAACCCGGCTCTGATACCAATTGTAACACCTCATCCTAGTTTATCAACAAATCAGCAGTCTGACCGGGTCCATCGATAAGCAGTAAACTAAAAAACAATATTAAACAAGTATAAAACAAACATAAATGAAAAGTACTGAAATTTTAACTTACAGCGGAAGTAGAAAGTACAACTAAGGGTAAAAGTGTACCTCAACAAGCTAAATTCACAGAGCCACTAGAAAGATGAAAAACCAAATAACTGAATATCTGAAATACTGTAGCATATCTGGTACAAAGAGAAACTCTAAAACATTAACATTACAAGAGTCCAGCACTAAACAGTACGGTGTTAAAAGTAAAACAATTGAAAGAAAAAACAAACTATAGGAGCAACTTCATAAACACGCTCATCCTGGGCGCAACTTCTCACCCGAGTTCCCTGTAAAAACATGCCCAAAAATGGGTTAGCAAAAAGGAAGAGTAAGAAAAACTATTTCTCTTAGTAACAATAAAATTATTTAAAAGAAGTATGCATGCTTTTTAAGATAAGTTTTATACCACAGAAATAACTTTATGTTAATGTACTATGCATGTTTTTTTAAAATAAGCTTACAAGATAAATATTTGTTCTAATTATTCATGTTAAGCGCAATTACTCAAGTTCAAAAAAAATTGGTTGACTAGGAGTTTCTAAGGTTCGTGTAAACTTGAGTTTTAAAATCACTTATGATTGTCCTTCTTTAAAGTTCTAGGCAGAGTAGTTTCTATCACGCAATTTTAGTCTAACGATCTGAATCCTACTAACGAACTCGGGTGTTCTAGTGTCTCGCGGACACAAACTCGAATCTCCTAATCTTCTAAAATGGGATAACATCTCCCAAACACTGAAACTCATGAGGTACACTACAAGCCATGAGAAAGATAGTGTGCCTTTATCAAACACGGGAGGTCTCAATCATGCTTACTAAACATCTACTAACTAGTGCTATTCTGCTTGCAAAATACTGTGCGTGATAAATGCAGATTATCACATTGATTTAATCATCTAGAAGACCTATTCATGGATTTAATATTTCATGTTTGTACATCAATACGAGTGTAAAGGTTCTGTAAAGTAAATTAATTCCGGTGGTCTAACTACTTGAGCAATTTAGGAGTTGATGTTAACAATTCTGTGCAATTATGATAAATTCTACTGAGTTAGACAAACATTTACATGCAAGCTATCTGATATGTCTAGCCAAAAAAATAAGAATTTCTTACAGCGGTATTGCGACGCTCGTACACCTGACGTGGCGACATTGCTTTTATGTTTGAAAAGTGATAAAAACCCTCTTTCTGAATCTCCCTACAACCCTAAAAAGAAAATTTAAACTTATAACCACCACTTCTAATTTAGGGCATGCTATTACATAGTGAAGGAAGAGAATTACCATTTCCCTAATGACGAAGGGTTAGGGTTTCTGAAACGAAGGAGTCGATTTCCTTAAATTTCTGCAATCAAAGGAAAACTCAACAATTGATTTCACACGTAAGGGGAATAAGAACACCAATTTCTTAGTGAAAAATACAAATATCGAAATCAATCCTGGATGATCAATCCTTTGTTGAGAATGATCTAAGAAGAAACTCACCTTGGTTGAAAAAGAAAAGAGAAGGCCCCAAACTGAGGTTATCGAGAGTTTTTGAGATCTTGAGGAAGTTTGACTGGCCTGCACGAGAGGGAGATGAAGGCGCCAGGTGCTTTTAGAGATAGAGGAAGCGGCTACAATGGATCTCCTTCCGTCTGATGCCTTTGCCGACCAGGGAAGAGTCGACGACCTCCTTCTGAGGCGCGGTTAGGAGATGAAAACGGCGCCTGCGAGCGAAAGGGCGGACAACGATTCCGTCGTCTGTGGGAAATAAAGAGAAATTGGGGGGGGGTTGACGTTGAAGTACGGTTACAGGACAAAACTGAAAGGGGGTGCGACTTTTACTAAACTGAAAGAGTCGGGGTGCAGTTACGGGAACCTCAACTTGACACTTCGCCGTTCCAAACTTGAAATTTAGATTTCTCTATGATATTACCGAATTGCCACTCCCCACCACACTTAGAATATTTTTGCTACGCCCTTGGGCTAAAAAAAAGTCATACACATACTCAACGACCAAGTTTTATCCATTATTCAACGTACAAGATTTAATCATACTAAATTCGTACCTCAACAAGTCGCTGTCTCGATCAGATTCACTCGAGATCGGACCCTGCAAATTTATATTTTATTTTTGCGTCAGTTTAACTTTTATCACAAATTATGTGTGTGAATATATATAAGAAATATTTATGAGAGCAAAATATATATTATCTTTCCTTATATGAAATCACACCTCTAAGGAATTATGCTTTATCCCCAACGTAGAACGCTATATTGCAAGTGTGATTGACATAAATGTGGTGGAACATTAAAATCTTATAAATCATCATGCATAATATTTTCAGACTCATGAAGAATCTGGCAAATAATAGAAATAGAGAGTACCCATGGATATTCAACCACCGGAACTCACCAAGGGTTCTCAATCAATTGATTTTTGGTAATAAGGTTCCATCAATATAGCATTCAATCACTAGGGATTCATGACCAATAGAAGATCGACAACCATGACTTTCAACCATTAAAGGCTCAGTGCGATGCACTCCTTAAATTATTTCACTAGATATGATGAAGTTTTGTTTAATCATTATTCAAAATTGTTCTCATCTTTTGCAAGTAAACTCGAAATCACCATAAGTAAAATTGGTATCACCGTGAAATCATATGGTAAGTGTAGGAGATTACCTATATAAAATGTGGAAATTAATTCGAAACCTAAAGTTGAGAAATTTCACCTCCTCTTGAGATTTTCTTTTGGCGATTTACTTCTTGGAGCCTTGGAATGAATCTTCTTATCACCCTAAGCCTCACACACCATTTAATTGATCAAAGTAAGCCCTTGAATACTGACCACATTCTGTCTCTTTCTCCATTAAGTTCAACTATTGCCTCTCTTTTTCTTTATTGTAACACCCCATCATAGTTTAGCATTAATCAAAAGTCCGGCCGGTACTCGCGATAAAAAGCAAACAAAACAACAATAATAAAACTGGTACATAACAAGAATAAATGAAAGTAATAACTGAAAACTTACATCAGAAGTAAAGTATGAAGCTTTGAGTAAAAAGGTACCTCAAATTTTTATTCACAAAGCCAACTAGAATTGAAAAGAACCATAAATCTGAAACATTATAAACTCAGGCGTTGTTTTGATACATTGAAATTTGTAGATAATTCAGTTACATTGAGTTCATGAATAAGTAGTACAACAACCAAAATGACAAACAAATGAATGGAAAACAAACAAAGTAGAGAACCTCAAACGCTTATCCTAGTCTTATCTCCCCATCAGCAACCTCTGAAAAGAAATGTCTGAAGACGGATCAACTCAACTGGTGAGTAAGAAAGACTACTCCGGTAGCACACTAAAAATACATAATTTAGTAATTTGCTTGTATTTAAAATTATGAACTTTTTGAGTAATTATGCATTCTTCTAAGTAAACTAACCACATTTTCATTAGTTTATTTGCTGTATGTCGCATTATGAGCTATGTAGGACAGAAACGAGATACGGGATACAATACGAAACGGATACGAGAAATGTGATTTTTCAAAAAATAAGAATACGAGAAACGTTTTTTAAAATTATTTTAATATAAGTATTAATTAATATAAAAATAAAACGACTAACAAACTAAGTGTACATATCTTGAGTTGTAATGAAAAAAATTTAATAAACCTACAACATAGGCCATACATATGATAAGTTCTAAAAAAATTTCTATGCATTGTTTGACCATGTTTAGAGATAGTATGCAAGACAATTATAATGTGTTATGCAATGGAATTGACCTATTTACAATTGAAATCAAACCAATACTAGATGAGTTGATTGACCATGTGGAGACATTTTGTACGGGTATAACATGATAAAGTTGCATTTGATGGATTGAAACTTAGATATCATGTCTTGACATGATGGAATACTCATCTAAAGTTTTATATCATCAAAATATAACTTGGGGGCTCTTTAAACAAACATATGCTATAAGTTAAGCTCTATGGAAGCTTGACATAAACTAAGCCAATGGCAGAATAACAACTACACAAATATACCATGAAGTTACAATAATAGACGGTTTCCTGGCACATTATAAAACTAAGCCGTGAAGTGAATACGCAGAGGGACTTTTATGTCACGGGAATCGCGTATCCGACAAGTGGGATACGCGATTCCGAATAAAAGATATTTTTTTATTTAAAAATGTGTTTTCTAGAGTTTCGGAAACGCATTTCCGCGCGTTTCCGGGTGTTTCCCGTATCCGATACGCATTCGAGCCGATACGCAAAATATTTTTAAGTATCTGTGCTTCGTAGATTATGAGTTATGACTCATTATCTTTAATTCTTGTATATAATGATTATTGTCCTGAATTCCTTCTAAAGTTGGGGTGATTAAATTTCATGCGCCCTTATTAATTTTATGTCTTATGGCTTGCTGAGGGCATCTTAATTTTGAAGTCCAATTGGCGATGTGAAGGTGCACGGAACTGCTGGATCCCTTGAGTGGAACATAAACTCACATCTGATTATTTCTAGATCAAGAAATGTGGGTCGTCGACCCCATGTCCGGGGCTCATATGGACTGTTGGACATAGTATGATAGTGTGCATTCATCAATCATAAGGACAATACCTCCCATGCCCCCTTCTGAATTAATATGGTGGTTGTTATGATATTTACATTATGTTGCCCATTTGAGCCCATAAGTCTGAGACTTATTATGTAATTTAATCTTTTATTTTTTGCCTAATTGTATTCTACATTCTTAATCATGCTTGCTCTGGCCGTAGAATGTAGGTATTCATGTTTCATTCTGTTGGTCATATCTTAATAAATTACTTGATTATATTGTAACTTACTAGGTTGTGCGCCATGTGATTTCCTATGTAATATGCAGTAACTTAATTTAATCGGTAACTTGCAACTAAATGCTGAATAATTAAATTACACATGCATTCTTACGTAACCTATGAAATGCATCTATATTAGGTGATATGTCTAGTCAAGAAGAGTCAAATTTCTTACCTCAATATTGAGGCATTCATAGACACGACGCGGCGGCATGACTCACTAAGTTCCTCAATGAATACGAAAGATTCTTCTTCGTCCAACACTGTGTTTTCTTTCCTTCCTAGATTCCGCCAAACCTAAGACAATTTAATAATTTCATATTGTATGTCCGATCTAATTAATTTAATCGACTGAAATGGGAGACGAAAATTAAATTCTCAAATGCAAGAGATCTAGAGAATTGGAAGTCAACAAAAAAGAGGGATAATAAATATATATACCTTGCTATCATTAGAGATGGAGAATGACATCCAAATACAATGAATCCCTAAGTGACTGGATGGCTTCAAGGTCACCGGAATCGGCTAAGGATCACGGTGGAAATGAACTCGCTGCAAGGGCCGACAACTATTGTGCTTAGGCAGAGGAGATGAGGGGCTTTGACAACAAAATCATCTAAAGAAACTCACTGGAATCTCTTACATGGAGTGAATGGGACCTCGACTGAAATGAAACACGAGGAAGAGACTTGGTTGACTGCGGAAATTTCTGAAAAAGGAAAACCAAAAGTCTTAATATCTGAAATTTTGAACTAGGAGGGAGGAAAAGTCGTGAAATTCACGAAAAGCCCTCAAGAAAGAAAAATCTGGACTTACTTGACTAGACTTGCCGAAGAGGAAGGTTGTACGTGGGTAGAAGGGGGCTCAATCGATTGCCTAGGGCAAGGAGTTGCAGCTTGGCGTTAATGAAGCTGTTGCAGCGTTTCGTCGATACATTGGAGCGACGAGGGAGAGCATCGTCAGTTGAAGAATCGAAGAGGAACTCGCTGTTGGAGTCATTTGCGAAAGTGGAGTAGCAACGATTTTTATCGTGCTCGATTGAGAGCGTCTGCGAGAAAAAGGAAGAGTGATGATTTTTCTTTTGTCGTGCGCTTGACTGGGAGAGAATAAAAGGCGCATGAGTGCTAAGTATCAGTTATGACCTAAAACACGTGAACCGGCCCCTGTACTTAAGAGGAGATGTAATTTAGGCATGTCCCCTTTAATTACAAATATGTTATTGAATGAGTATTCTCGCGGACTACTAAATTATGCTAAATTAAAGTTCATAATTTATTTCTAGTCAAATAACCACCGTGGAGTTAAAACACATGATTACCTTGATTGTCGTGTGACGTTGGTATTAATTTTGATCCGATCTTGAAATTGTAATACTATAGACGTATTAAAATTTCGGATGTTGCATTTATGGTGTGTACGCAATTGTGAGGGTTGGTGGGAGGGCTCGCGTGATTGCGATGTGAATATTAGGGTTAGTGGGAGGTCCATATAACCACTCACTTCATAAAGCTTATCCAAAACTCCCCATCTGACTACCTGATTACTTTTTAATGGGATGGGTGGCCAACTCAAAGTCATAGCTACAAATCCTTTTGAAGAATCACCGTTAATTTATGATATGACCAAAAGATTCAATCGTCTTGTCGGATTAACAAACTCGAGTTCGAACCCAACCCAAAAAATTATCAAAATTAATAAAATAATTCCCGATTTATTTTCACTATCTTCTTTCATGAATTTTTTGAAATATCCACAAGAGAAAACGACAAAATAATTTTGATAAAGTTTTTGATGTTACAAAATACCTTCGTCATGAAACTTTTGCCCTTGAAAATTGCTTTCAAAACGTTTTGGAAAGCTGAGATTGATGTGGGTCAGTGAGAAAGACTTAACATTCATGGTCACATAAAATGTTTAGTTTTCACTATACTAGAACCAAATACAAAATACGGTTTTGATCACCACAAAATATTCTCTTGCTTGATAGATTATCCGTCCCTTTCTCAATCTTTTTCTCTCCTTTCTCAATCTTTCTCTCCTTTCTCAATCTTTTTCTCTCCGCTCCTTTGCTTAAAACCCCCAATTCTAAACAACAATTCAGTTATACCGTCAACTCAAACCCAGGCTACTCACTACTGTCATCTGTATCCAATTGATTCTCCCTCGACCTCAATTGCTGCAGTCAATGCTAGTCTTGTCTTGGCTTCCAAATCTCTATACGCCCACTGCTCGCATTCTATTGTAGTCACATGTACACTTTTTTGGTCTAGCTTGCTTTCTATAACATGCTTGTATACTACTATGCTACATCCTACTTGCATGCACGTTGTGTGCACTGTTACACTTACCCATGTTGCACCCTCCTACCACACTAGCCATGCTACATCAGTGAATTGAACCTTCAAAAATAAGAACCTAATATATTGGGATTACTTTCTTGTAATAATATCCTCTCTTTAGTCTTATTTTAAACATAAATTGCACTATAAGTTTTGTTGAAAATCCACAATATTCATTGTAACAATTATTAGATTGATTGGGTTATTTTAAGCAAAGAATTATGCCCCAAATTTTACCGATTAATTAGATACTCAAATCAATAATTAATAAGATGATAAAGTGACATCAAAGTTTAAACTAATTTAAATATTCACAAATTCGTTTGAATTAAATATCAGAGAATATTTTCACATCTCAAAAAGTTCATACTTGAAGATTGATTATCTTTGCATATACTTCGAGAGAGTTCTCTATTCAAAACCTCATCTCTCACTCATATCTGGAGGCTGATTAAGGATTGTCGTACCTCAATCCCTTAGTTATCTTGTTATGTTTTTGATGTGATCATTCATCGCGTGTGGGCCATCATTCAATGGGAACTGCACGTGCTATTCTCGCAAGAGGCGTTAATCAGATCGTCATCTGGACTATCTGAGTCTACGACTGCGTTTGGAGTGCCGTTTGGATATTTCTATGTGAGTTCTTTTTATTTTTATGCATTATTTAATGAAATCGGACACTTATCGTGTACGACCAATCATAGCCGCCCGCGATGGGTGACCTAAGTATTTTTTTATTATAAATAGGAGGGAAGAGGGTCTGATTTTTATTTTAACAGGATTATAAATAGGCGTGATTTCATTAATTAATCCCGCCTATAGACGGGATTTCATTTGGAATTATCGCCTAAGGCGGGATTTTGGGAAATCCCTCCTGCATATAGGAGAGACTTTAATTTTTTTAATTTAATTTTTTATTTTAGTAATTTATTTGAAATATATATTTTAAAATTTTAAAAATTCGGGCCCAGCCTTGGGGCCCTTGGCAGGCCCCCTGCTGGAGCTGGTGCTCGAGCCCGGCTAAAGTCAGGCCCGGGCCTGAGCCTGAGTGGCAAAAGCCCGGGTCCGTCAAGCCCGGGACCGGTCCGGACGGGTTTTTTGGACATGCCTGCTTTGGAGTGTTCTGATTGCCTCTTTGTATTTGAGGCTCAAGTGATTGTCGGCTTCAGGCAGATGGAGAGAGGGATGGAGATTAGGAACCACAGAGCCACAAAAGAGTCAATTTGGAGTTGAGGAAGAGGAAGGACCAAAGGAGCTCGCCTTAGACTGTAAGGTGTGACTATCAGGAATCCAGGATGGATTTTGAGACTTTTGATTTTGAGTTTTGATATAATCGATAGGTTGACAACCTCATAGGATAGGAGTTTACTAAGATATATATTATCATATTATATGATAAATTTCTGGCGTGCTATTGTGATTGACTTGATAATAGTAAACTTATAATATAATAGAAATAATAATATTATATAACAAAAATATATTATAATATTATATAATAAAAATATGTTATAATAAAATAATAATAACAATCAACGGGTTACGGTTCGGTTCTGCTTCGATACGGTTCAGAGCGAATCTAGAAATTCCGAAACCTCTCCAGACTTGTATGTTGCAGTTTTGGTTCCGGTCAAGATAATAAAATGAAGTAACCACACCCAAGCCATTGTTGTTCATGGTTCCAAAAATCAAACCAGAACCAAATAATTCGTGAATGGTTCGGTTCGGTTCTTTGTAGTTCTGGTTTGGTTCATGGTTTTCGGTTCTAGGTGACAATTATAAATATGATGGGGTGTTCGTGGACTAGTCCTCTCCATATTTATATTGGTAGATGCACAAAATTCTCTAAATTCCTCATTGCTAAAGTTTTTGGGTGCTCTCTATGTAATTACCCATGGGTCGTTACACTCTGGTCTCAGACAATCAAGCTTTTCTCTTGATTCTCATTCTACTTAATTTTTCATCTCTTGAAACATGTAAACACATACATATTTATTATTTAGAAAGTAATTTCATACATTCTTTGCAAAATGATGAAAACGAATATAATCTATTTGCCATTTTATTCATTTTTTATGTTTGAACACTTGATTATTCTTATGGTTATTTTATTGGGATGAAGATTGAGTGATATAAAGTGATTTTTGACATATCTAGATTCATGTTCTTATTTAGACCAAGTAGGCAAGTACAAGCTTGGGTATGCTCTACATTCCCTCACAGGTGCTGGCACGTGCATCTCACCACGTTCTGCTGCCTATCGAGTGCCTGTCATGCGCTTGTGCTCTGTGCTTCAAACCTCTTGTTGCACGTGAATAGGGCTGCTCATTTTGTTTCACTTCTTAGTGTGCGTAGTTTAATTTTGACTGCCCTCTGCCTTGTGCGTAATCTAACTTACCAATTTGACCTACTGCACTAGTGAACTCTCTTCAAAATGCGAACCTGCCATGTTGGTATTAATCTCGTCACGATCTCCTCTAATTTAGGTTTTCGTATAGATAAAAACATTTAACAACTATGTTAAAATTTGCAATGTAAAGAATAAGAAATTTGCAATTGGTTGGGCTTATTTTTAAACACCAAATTTTGACCTGAGTTTTGTCCATCAGTTTAATCCGCAATTCAAAGTTATTTAATAAAATTTTGAGAAGGCAAAATTAATTTTAATATGAGCTGACTCATCAAAATTTTGATATGAGTGAATATTATTTACAGCTCACGCCTCATCTATATATAGTATTAGAGAATGTTGCTTACAACTCGATATATTTTACACTTTCTTTCTCCCAACCTTGTTAATATTTGTATGAGCTTTAAAATGTTACAACTTTTTTATGCCATTTTTTATTCCACTTATCTGCCTCATGCGCTATTTATGTATATCTACAACAATTCTGAGACTTATTATTTGGATGTTCATTTACAGGTGGTCCTATAGATTTGTATCAGTTCCTTGTTTCTTCTTTTACCATGAGCTCAACTGTCTCATCACCTAGAGGAATACATGCACCATCAAATTTGAGTTCTTTTGGGTCGCAAAATCCAACACCACTGCCTTCTTTACAGCAACTTGAAATGGATTCACATGAAACTGATGAAATTGTGCTGCATTCAGTATCTTGGAACCAAGATTTTGGGTGTTTTGCTGCTGGCACAAGTCATGGCTTTCGAATCTACAGTTGCAATCCATTCCAGGAAACTTTTAGAAGGGATCTGAAAAGTGGGGGATTTGGAATAGTAGAAATGCTCTTTAGATGCAATATTTTAGCTCTTGTTGGTGGTGGCATCAATTCACAGTATCCACCCAACAAAGTTCTAATATGGGATGATCGTCAGGGTCGATGCATTGGTGAATTTGCCTTCAGATCTGATATTCGCAGTGTAAGATTGAGACTAGATTCTCTTGTAGTGATTCTTGAACACAAGATATATGTGTATAGCTTGACCAGTTTGAAACTTCTGCACCAAATAGAGACTTTAGCCAATCCAAAGGGACTTTGTTGTTTATCACACCATTCAAGTACCTCTGTTTTGGCATGCCCTGGTCTACACCAAGGACAAGTTCGGGTTGACCACTTTGGTCTGAAGGTGACGAAATTCATTAATGCACATGATTCACAGGTTTCATGCTTGAGCATGACTTTGGATGGTTTCATTCTCGCGACTACAAGTGTGAAAGGAACACTAGTGAGGATATTTAACACAATGGATGGAACTCGCTTACAAGAAGTAAGTGCTCCATCATGCATTCTCTGATTTGTTTCTAGGTGCTATATTTAATATTCTTGCGATTCAATATGAATATCCATATTGTGAAAAAAGATATCTATTGTGGTTGTGTTATGGGCTTACTTTCGTAACAACGGTAACTCACCGGAGTGTTGATCGGAGAGGGAGATGGCGGTGGTGGGGGATACAACAGAGCCCTTAATTGCTGCTGCCTAAGCGAGGTTGCTCGTTGGAGGAGAGATACACCAATATCTCACAACAAGGGACAAGAAAAACTAGACTTCATTTCCTAGAAACCAAACATACAATACCCATGTCTTTATATAAGCTACAACATATAAGAAGACAAAACACTAATGATGACACCTAATATTAGACCCGGGGCTCGAGGCTCCTACATAATGATAACAACTAGAAACCTAGATAATAAGAATGATTATAATAATACGTAGCACGTAACACATCATAACTCATAACTATAACATCTCATCCTTTCTCCAAAAAAAACTTGTCCTCAAGCTTTATCAGATGCCCTCGTCTTCATAATCCTCAACGTGAAGGTTGAAAAGCCGGTTGCATTTGTGGCCGCAAGTGTACTGCTTGTCGCAATTGAAACATAATTCCTGAGCGCGGCGGTGCAGCATTTCAGCCCGAGATAATCAGAGGACCGATGGGGCTAGGGGACCCTCGATACGGCCTTGTTGAATAATGTTGGTGGCAGGTGTATATACTTCCCGGGCCAGCTGGAGGCGACGATCGCAGTGCCGGGCCAGACTCATAGCAGTCACTAAGTCCACAGGGGCCTCAAACTCAACATCCAGTCGCAGTTTCTTGCGAAGTCCAGCGATGAAAATGTCGACCTGCATATCCGGGGCAAGAGGGACATGTGCTAAGAGAAGCTGAAATTGTTCAAGGTACTCGTCTACGGTACCAGTTTGGCGTAGAGACGTGAGTGCGCCGATGGAGTTACTGCGGATAGGAGGTCCGAAATGCAAGTTGCAGAGTCGCTTGAAGTCGTTCCAAATCAGATTCGGTCGGTCGGTGAGAAGTTGAGAAGCCCTTAAAACAGCGGAGTCTAGCATATGAAAAGATGCTAAATGGATCCGATCTGCTGTTGGAGTTTGTTGGTGGCCGAAGAATTGCTCACACTTGGTGAGTCAACTCAAAGGGTCGCTTTTCCCATCATAGGTTGGAAATTCCAATCTGGTATAGCGTGGTACAATCGTTGCGTTGGGGTGCGCGAGGACTGGTGGCGGCGGCTCGTGGACGGTCAGGGGCGGAGGGGCAGTGCTGAGAAGTCGTTGTGCCTGACTGCTGCTGACATGATCGTGTGTTAGGGCGATAGACAGATCATCGAGGCGCTTGGAGAGCGCAATAATTGCCTCCTGCTGACGGTCCGCGAGAGCAGTGTGCGCAGCCTGTTGCTCCATGACGACCTACAGCATGGTCATAATCTGGCTTAGTTGGTCAGACGAGTCACCCATAGTGCGAGATGAGGAGCTAGAAGAGGAGCGGGTGGCCGGGTGATCGAATTGTGCCGAGTCAGATGATTGGGAGTGCCCATGAGTACCGCGGTGCCGCCCAATGATGACTCAAATTATTTGTCAAGCAGTCGTGCTTCGCTGTGTTGGAGGCAGTTGTTAGACACCCAATGGGTAAAAAGATGTTGCCGGATGTATAGTTTTTTTTAAGAAATTAGTTATAAAAATAGAAGGCTGCAGATAGGAGTGGGCGTTTACTGCTGGGGGGGGGGGGGTCAAGGCGGAAGAAATAAAGCCGCGTATGATGTAATTGATTAAAAAGTGATGTGGGGGTGGGGCTCAAGGTAGGAAGAGAAAAAAAAGAGGCGGGCGGTTCGATAGCGGTGGGCTCGAGGGATAGATATTTCCCGTGATGCTCGGGGCTGCTTTGACGGACGACGCTTCGGCCGGTGGACGAAGAAGAGGCGGAGGGAGATGGCGGTGGTGGGGGTTTGGCGCCGTCGGGAGCGCGGGGAGCGCGGGGAAGGTACAACGGAGCCCTTAATCGCCAGGCTGCCTAAGCCGAGGTTGCTCGTTGGAGGAGAGGCGCCGGTGCAGTCACCAGGGCCGATATCTCACAAAAACAAGGGACAATGAAAACTAGACTTCATTTCATTGAAACCAAACATACAATACCCATGCCTTTAGCAGAGAGCCACCAATATAGGCTACAACAAACAGACAATATAAGAAGACAAAATACTAATGATGACACCTAATATTAGACCCGGGGCTCGAGGCTCCTACATAATGATAACAACTAGAAACCTATATAATAAAAATAATTATAATAATACGCAACACGTAACAAATCATAACTCATAACTCATAACAGGTTGTTGCATTGCAATTTACTTTATGACCTTTTCTGTTTCTTCTATTTTGTCAATTTTATATTCCTTTAATAAGATTTCATACGTATCCACAAAAAGTTCAGATTTTATGATATGATATAACAACCTTACCCCTCTATTCAGAAGAATATATCTTAAGATAGTTTAAAACACTTATATTTCATGGGTTATTTATATGCTCTGCATTGTTAAGATTAGTTTGGAGGTACAAAAACCAAACAAGTAACTTATTAAGCCTCACACTATAGCAGAATCTCATTTTTTTTTTGAAAATTGGAAATTTGTTATAAACTGGAAAAATGCTCTAAACTTAGGAAGTTAAGGGGGTGTGGGTTAGGACTTAGGATTGCACACTATTACACCCTCTCATGCATGCCTATTTCTTATTTGATAGATACTGATCTAAGTTTTAGCTATAACAAAGGAATTTAATTCCCAAATTTTGTGTGGCCAAAATTATAACTTAAGTTGGAGTTGAGGTTTGGAAATGGTAGGAACAATGGATTGATAGATCATTATATTTAGGAAATAGTAGGAGCAACACATATTGAAGATAAGGTAGTGGAAAATGGATTTAGACGTTTTGGGCTTGCATAATGGATGGTAGAAAAATGCATGTACAAGATGTGTAAATAAATTTAAGATGGGAGGATTAAGAAAGAAAAACATATCAAACATGAAACATGACAAGAATTTTTCTAGAGGATTTTTATAAGCAGATCAATTTGGCTATTCGCTGACCTGAAAAATCAAATTGGCAACACAACTGGCCAATTTTGTTATTAGCAGACCAAAGACATGAGCCAACACATTTTTCTGTATATGAGAGAAAGTAATTCTTGAGGAGAAGATGGTTCTGAGGAACCGTTGAAGGCTTCACACAACCTCATAAAGCACAAGAGTTCGAGTAGGAAGGCATTATGGAAGGGCCCCGATGGTTGCATTATCATTACTACCACCAGAGACATCGCATTCGCACAATTGATGGATTTATGGAGCAGATTGCAGCCAACCCAACACAATTTCTTGAGATTGCCTTATGTTACTTGAACTATAGCTCAACCAAGCATGTCAGTGACCTGGGTATTTCGTTTACCTTCTCCTTCGTTGATATGATCTCGTTTCTTAGATTCTAGGTTTAGGATTGATCACTCTCTGTGGATTTGCTTGTTTTCTTTTGATTGTGATTTTGTTACTCATCGACTCTCGCTGCAGTGTGTTTAAATATTCCTTTTTTATGATTCTTTCAGTTTTAGCCCCACATTTTTGCTTGAGAGTTTTTAAATCTTTTTTCAAGAGTTCTTTTTATCTCCTTACCTCTGGTATAAGCATATCAACTTCAATAGCAGTTTAGATTGATGTGCTTAATTACTTTAAATGAATACTCACTTAAATTGTAATCTGTTAGAACTAGATTAGATTTGGGGGAGAAGGAGAGATTTCTAGGGTTTGAGAGGAGGCTAGAAGATTACCTGATAATACTTGCAATCCCCTAAGTTGTCCGGGTATTTATACCGACCAGGCCGGTCGCCAAGGGGGCCGACCGGCCCAATGGGGCTGAACCGGTGGGTTCGCCCCCGAAGGCCGCCTTTTAAAAGTGGGGGCAACCAGTTGGTTCAGCCCCGTTCGCCTGGATCTCCGGGGGCGTAACATTCCCCGCCCCAAAGACCCAACTTGTCTCAGGTGGGAATCTGTGGCTCATCCGTCTGCTCAGGTCTACCCAAGCCACGTCATTCCTTGTCCCTGCAGCCTCTAAACAGCAAAGAGAGCCCCCGGCACTTGAATGTTGATTCTCAGACAATTCTCCCACCCTGCAAACTCCATAGACTCTCCCAATCCAGATACCACCCAGCTGTCGCAACCACTGGGCCCCCAGAATCACATCTGGCCCTTATGGGCTAAGTAGACATCCATGTTGTCGGTGTATCCCTGCAATGATCATCCCGAAGCACTCCTTCGCATCGCTCGTCGGCCACCACAACCTGAAGCGGCATCCTTGATGATCTCTAGCCCAATGTCTGTGCCACCGTCGGGCTAATTATGGACTCCCACTGTCAAATAGAAAGGTCACTGCTGTTGGCCACCGCCCCGCAATCATGTGGTCGGAGCGGAGTTCCCGCCATCAAGAAGATCCCCGTCTCTTGATCCAGAATTGCTCCTGTTCCCCTCCGTCTATCCGGCATCGGATTCCTGCAACATTAAACTGTCCTCTGATGTGGCCTGGGGTAAATTTCTCATCGAGTTGAAGCACAATTGTTCCTTCCTAGCCTGTAGCTCTGTTCAGAATTTCTTCAGGTCGCCCGTTCGGTAGTGGTTCCTTTTTGGTGTCGGGAGGTGTGTAACTTCCTCGGATGTCTCCTCTGGACTTCTGGAGATACGCTCTTCTTGAATCCGGCCATTTGATAGCGTGTGTCAAACTGCGCGGTAGATAGAGACTCATCTCGGATGTCCTCTTGCAGCCGGAAATAAAACAACTTGTTAATGTCTCTCGCCCCACTGCACCAGGTGCAACCGTTCAAACTCGGTGATACTCCAGTCCCTTTCTGATGCAATTTCTGAAGAAGAGCCTCGAGTTTATACTCAAGGGAAAAGCGGGCGATGAATCTACAAACTCGCCTGGCGCGTACCCGTCCCCGGAGGAAATTGGGTCCACTGGTATGCGTCCTCTTCAAGGTGGAGGGCCAACCTTACCCACTGGCCTCTGGATCTCCTGATAACGAAAATAACTCTGCCTTTGGACCCATTAGGCATCTCCTCCTTTGCTTGGGGTATAACGGGTAACCTTCGGCGGTATACCGTGGTATTGGTGTCCGGGTCCTCCGTATCTTGCCCGTGTCCAAGCGGTTGTCTGATCAGCGGCCACGTTGGGTACCCCCAATCCCTTCCATAGGGGTTCCCCAACTGGCGGCCTAAATCCCACTGCCTCCTCCCCTTCCGCCCGCGATCCTGGTTCTCCTGGAATAGGGAGGAGCCATCACGAGGTGGGCACCCACCTGTTGGGTCGTTGGTCCTTCTGGAGGTCTTCACGGTAAGGAGGAAAATAGAAGCGGCGATGCCGCCACTGGGTTGCCTCGGACCATGCTTGTGGTCCCGTGACTCCTACCCTTACTGTCAATTCCAGCCCCCCATGAGGCAGACCCGACTCTGCCCCGATGCTGGATAGGGAGGGGAAGCTACTGCGTTGGTCTCGCCCACAACAACTTCCTTTAAGGTGTTGAGTTAACATATTTTTAAGCCGTCCATGCGGGCGTCCAATTTCTCTTCGAGACGTTGTTCCGATGCCGTTAACTTATCGGAGGGCCCCTGGCATCACCCGTTGTTTCTTCGAGGTGCGAGCCGATTGGAGTCCTTGGTGCGAGACCATGGTGGAACCCCAGGGCGTGCGTGAATAACAACAAGTGGAGGCTGACCTCTGGATGCCGCATCGGATGCCTGGATGCACTGGATGTCGCAATCGTGGCACTGGAAGCTGGATGTCACAAAGCGGGAATAGCCGGGAGAGCGGATGCGAGCATATCGATGTCGGGAGTCGACGCGGGACGATGTCGGGATGAGGGGATGCAGCGGGATGCCGCAATCAGATGCGACGGGATCTGCGGGAGTCGACGCGGATCTTCGGGAGTCGACGCCGGGATGCGAGCGGGATGCCGCATGTGCGAGCGGAGTGCTGGAGGAAAAAAGATTTGGGAGGAAGAATCTTGTACCAATGTTAGAACTAGATGAGATTTGGGGAGAAGGAGAGATTTCTAGGGTTTGAGAGGAGGCTAGAAGATTACCTTTGTAATACTTGTATCCCCTCCATAGAGGATCCGGGTACATTTATACCCGGACCAAGGCCGACCGCCAAGGGGGCCGGCCGGCCCCAATTGGGGCATAACGGGTGGGTTCCCCCCGAGGCCGCCTTTTAAAAGTGGGGCAACCAGTTGGTTCCCCCGTTGTCGCCTTCGGATCCGTCCGGGGGCGTACAAATCATATAGACCTCGTCGTTAAGTGTCTATCCGGCTTCATAAGGTCGACAATCATCTTCTGCTTGACTCTTATTCATTAAATCAATCTATTGTCTCCCATTATGTCTACTCTGACCAAATGTTATGGGCATGCATATCATATCATCGCTGGTACTGATTAATGGAAACAACTTTTTTCTCTCTTGATTTATTATTGTTATGTATGTTGAGAATTAGAGAGAGGAGTGGTTAGCTGTAGGAGAGAAAGTTTAGAGGAGAATAAGAAGCTATGCAGTTTTGCATTTTCTCATCTAGGGAACTGCTAGCCTTACAGGAAAAGAGAAGAGGGGGGGGGGGATACGAGATAGGGCATACATACCATATCATCTGTTCAGGAACTTAAATATCCAATACGAAACCAAAATAGAAGATACACGCTCCACATTAAAAGTAGACACTCTGAATTAATTCATCCCGATTGTATTTGACCCCTATCAGGTTTCAGGTAGTCTCACAGATGAAAAATCTGCACTTTTTGTATCTTCCCAAATGGGCTCACAAATAGAGATTATTAACCAAGGAAGAACCTGCTTCTTCCTTAGGCTTCTTGTTCCTCTTTTTTGTATAATTCTGGTTCCCCAGTGATCCCTAACAAATTCTGTGGGCTTCCTGAAGAACAAACGAGTTTTATGTTAACACATATGTAATTATACTTTTATGTATTTTTAAGGGAGGGGTAGTCTCTTTTTCTTAAATCTTCCAAGGAATAGGATACCCGTGATATTAAGAACAAAAGGGGTTAACTCGTATTCCGTTCTTTATTTTCTCACTCACTCTCAGTCTCTTTAGTGTGGGAAGAAAGTGAGTGATGTGAATAGTAATCTCAATTATAAAGCTAAATATGAGCGGATGTGGTACTAAGATGGATTTGTAAAATCATGAACAATGGAAAATACTTACTGTAACACCTATTCAAGTTAAAATACTTGAAATTTTGTGTTTTGAGCAAGGTTGTAGATGTCGGATGTCGGGTTCATGTTGGTTTGGGTTTGAAATGTCGTATGTCGGATTGCGGGAGATATATCAGGGATATTTTACAATTTCGGATTTTAATATTTAAATAAAAATAACAGTATTTATAAACACCTTTTTTGCAAATAAGTAAAAATGCACAGACAAATAACTATAGCAAAGTACAGACAAATAAGTATTTATAACATTTTCCCTGAAATAATTTTGAAAGATAAAGGAGAAGCACATGTAATTATGCAGTTAGAGGGGAGTATTTCTTAGCTATTGCAAAATCACTATAACAAAGTTAACAAAATATCGTTAACATAAGTTAGAAGTGCACAGGAGAAACAAAAATCACTGCAGATTTACATAAGGTATAAACTTAGTTATTTCAAGAAAGAAACTTAACTATAACATACGTAAGAAGCTTACAGTAACTCAAATAAAACTTTTAGATCTTATGACTTGATCAATATAACTCAAAATAAAAATTTCAACTGTTGCAAAAACAAAAGAAAGAAGAAGAAAGAAGAATAGGGTTTACAGTGGAGTGAAGTAGTAGAAACCCTAAAGCCCGGCGTCGACTCCTCGCGTCCTCGCCTGCGATGCCGATTTGCAGAAAGCCTGCGTCGTCGTCTACACCTCGCCCGCGATGCCGATGCGTTGCCTCGTCGCCGGAGGAGCTGTCGAGTGTCGACCACTCCGCCAAAGCGAGACAGTCCCGTAAAATTTAGGATAGAGAGAGAAATGTCGAATGCGTGAAATGAACTCGTGAAGTAGAAAAATACGGGTCCCGAACTTTGTTTTTTTTATATATTAATATAATAACCAAAATATCGGGTTAGAGATATATTTATATATTGAGATATATCGCCGTTTTTTTACAAAACGTTATTTTTGTCAAATAAATCGATTTCGTTGCGTTTTGCACTCAAAACCTTTATGTCGGCCGACATGTCGGACTTCGGCCGACTGTGACATCTACAACACTGGTTTTGAGTAGGTATAATTGGGGAAGAGCTGGCATGTATGAGGGTATATAGAATTTTTGAAGTAGTAGGGAGGAAAGTCGTTGACCCAAAGTGGTGATGCCACAAGTTAGGTTGTTATCATTTACCAACGCCAAGATTTAGTTAACTGTTATGTTTCTCCCTTTTTTGATAGAATACCAAATACTTTTGTTATTTTTTTACTTTCTATTAAGTTAGATTGGCTTACATTCCATTTATTTCATAGCAATATTTTTTGTCTGTTCACCATTTATTTCTATAAATTACTTCCTTTTTTACTTCTATTCAAATACTTTTGACTTCATAATATTTTGTGAAAAAATGTTACCGCAGGTGCGAAGGGGAGCAGATAGAGCTGAAATATACAGTATTGCTCTCTCACCAAATGTGCAGTGGCTGGCAGTATCTAGTGACAAGGGCACTGTGCATATATTCAAACTTAGGGTTCGGGTGGTAGGAGAAGATGCACCTACACTGCCTTCAGGTCAAGATCCTGTTTTACGACATCAAGACTCTTCGACTTCACTTGATGCATTAATATCTCCAAATGTTGGTGCTAACCCCAGCTCTTCTTTATCATTTATGAAAGGTATAGTGTTCTGTGATATGCTCAACGACCTGCATTTTTATTGAGAATTTTCTGATTGCAAGATAATCAATAGCTATATAATTTTCCTTGGTTACATTTTCATTATCTATTGCTGATTAATCAGTAGGCTACTAGGCGTAGTGACACAGGACTATACAATAGCCTTAAAATATGAGAAATGCAGACACATACAATTTATGACTAAAACTAACACTACTCTAATACTAATGTAATGCAACTACATGAAACATTATACAATGATATCCAGTGCTAGATGACATTAATCAAATAATTTCATGCTTACACTGAAATGACATTCGATTGCAAAGGCTTCAACTTAGGGTTATAGATGGAGAATGCACAATAACGAGAGTGCAACAAAATTAAATATTGAGCAAATATGCAATGCACGTGTTATGTATCCCACGTCGTCAGTTATCTATTAGCAGTTATATTCTTCTAAGTCTTTAGGTATTGGAGTTGAAATGTACGAGTCGAGTCGTATCGAGTCGAGTCGTAGTTACGTGTTATTAGAAATTTAATGTTTTAGTGTTATGCATGTCTCAAGCCGACCCCACTATAGTGGGATAAAGGCTTGAGTGTTGTGTAGTGTTATGCACGTCTCTTTATATTGGGGTTATTTACGCTTATGCCATCTTGTAATGTTATAGACCCCTTGAGTCATGTATGAAGGTATAAAGAATTAAATCAAGTTTCTCTATCTCTCTCTAAGCTCTTCTCCCTCTCTCAAGTCACCCTCTATCTCCCTATTTCTTCTTCTCCTCCACATTCCCCATTCTAGGGTTAGGCTTGTGCTTGGATCCTATTGTATCTCCACCTCCACCTCCGACGATGTTATGGGCTAGGCTCGTAACAACTTTGTAGCAGATCCATTTTGTCCTTCTCATCTCATCCACATCCATCCGATTGAGTCCTGTCGATCAGCTATCTACCAACTATTGCAACGAGTCTCACCTTTCACTCATTCGTCGTCCAACGCTTCTTTGTCCTCGTCGGCATCCAACAAAAGGAACACTACCCACATCTGTCCCTTTGATTGATCCCCGCAGCCTTACAGTTGTCTGACTCCACCAGCCCTCTCTAGGCGCTTGTGGATATCGACTGACATAAAGGTTTCGTGGACAAAACATGTTTCCGATTTTTTTCCCAAAAACATCCTTTTGAAACACTTCACCCTTGTGGTGGTATCCTTCCCCAGACGCTCGCTGCGCAGGGATGCTTTGTGCATGAGGCTGTCCTTTTTTATCCTTTTTTGATCCTATTTATTCTAGTTGGGGTTTTGCCCGCAGGCAATTACCAAAAAGATGGGCTGCCCGACCACATAAAATGGGCATGTAAAGAAGATGAGCTAAGTTAATACAACATAAGGGGAAGGGATGTTGGAGCGCCGAAAAGTAGAACTCGCGAACATTCAAGATCATCGACGAGTGAGATGGAGTGCCTGTGAGCTTGATAAAACACTTGCGATTACAATATAGCGCTTGCGAGAACGATAAAGCATCTGCGAGAGCGTTGTCTTTGAGAGCGGTGGGATGTCTTTGAGAGCGTTGTCTGCGCGGGGATGCTTTGTGCATCAGGCTGTCCTTTTTTTATCCTTTTTTGATCCTATTTATTCTAGTTGGGATTTTGCCCGCAGGCAATTACCAAAAAGATGGGCTGCCCGACCACATAAAATGGGCATGTAAAGAAGATGAGCTAAGTTAATACAACATAAGGGGAAGGGATGTTGGAGCGCCGAAAAGTAGAACTCGCGAACATTCAAGATCATCGACGAGTGAGATGGAGTGCCCGTGAGCTTGATAAAACACTTGCGATTACAATATAGCGCTTGCGAGAACGATAAAGCATCTGCGAGAGCGTTGTCTTTGAGAGCGGTGGGATGCCTATGAGCATGGCGTGAGCACTCTTGGAAGCCTTGAGCTTGATCCGCTATGAAGGAGATGTTGCGAAGACCCGTTGGGTGATTGCAAATAATAACCTAGTTTTGATAAAACAGAGGTCGCGGAACTCTGGGTAGACTGAATCCTTGCATTTTTGGAAGTCCAACAGAGACTTTAGAATAACAATGACATGAGTTTCTGACCGTCATAGTCAACTGCACATAAAAGAAACCTGAGAGCACTTCTGTTACTAGGTATGCCGGGATATCAATAATACCAACTAGATCTGCTGGTAAGTTCCTGTTTTAAGATAATTTTCAAGTAGCTTTTGTGTAAGGGATACTGTATAACCCGTAATTCGTCGAGATCAGAAATCCTTAAGAAGATGACTATTCACAGACCATTCAACTTGGCAGCTTGATGACTATTTGCAGACCTCTCACGAGAGCACTCGACCTCCTCAAGGAAGAGAAACAGTGACGATATTTGTTAAAGGGCGAGTACCTCTTGCAACTCGCTAGCATGGGCAAGTACCCATGGCAGCTCGCCAACATGGGCGAGTACCCATTGCAGCTCGCCAACATGGGCGAGTACCCATTGCAGCTCGCCAACATGAGACTTTTGTGGACTTAAAAATTTTGGGGAAAAAATATGATTATCCTCTACCGATGTTTTATGCTAATATGATAATCATATTTTTTCCCCAAATTTTTTGAAAGTGTTCTTAACTAGGGGTGCAAGTTGAGTTGAGCTCGAAAGCTCAAGCCGGCTTCACAAGCAGTCTGAGTCATACTTCTGTATCGCGAGCCGGCTCAGCTTTTTTTTAATTAAATAATATATATTATTAGTATTAAATATTTTAATATATTATATTATTAACAAATATTAATATAATATTATTAAAATAATAGTTTTATATTATTAATATCATGTTAACTTGATTTGGATACTACTATCGAGCTCAAGCTGTTTCGAGCTCGAGCTGCTTTCAAAATAGGCTCGTCGATGAGCTGACTAGCTCAAAAAAAGAAGCTCGAGCCGGCTTTTTTGATGAGCCGACTCGAGCGACTCGTTTGCAGGCCTATTCTTAAGCACTTCAATTCACAAGTAGTCTGAGTCATACTTCTGTATTCAGCTTCAACACTTGACTTGGATACTACTATTTGTTTCTTGCTTTTTCATGTGACTAAATTTCCTCCGACATATATGTAGAATCCAAAAGTAGATTTTTGATCTTCTTTGCCATATTATCTCGATCATTTTGAGTTATTCGGTGAGCGGTGCATGAAGTTTGCAAAATTTAGGCTTCTAGATCAGACGATAGCGTATTGGTTTAGCATTGAGAGGACCCGCGAGCGAGATCGTATTCATCGCATCACTAGTTGGGTGGATATGAAGCGTATACTGTGTCAGAGGTATTTACCTCCGTCATATCAAAGTCGCTTGCTTGAGAAATTTTTTTTCCCTTCAGCAAGGATTTGTGTCTGTCGCTGAGTACAAAGATCATTTTGATGAGTTAATTGTGAGAAGTAATATCCGAGAGGAGCCAGCAATGTGCATTCTCGATTTCGGTCTGGACTTCAATCTGATATATGTACCGAGTTAGCTTATCACAGCTCGAAATCTCTTGATCAGACATATCAGTTCACCCTTCATCATGAACAGTTCTTGAGATCCTTAAGAGCTGGTCGATTAGATTCATACCCTGACCTCCGCAGTACGAGTCCGTCTTATACCGAGGTCACCACTGTCCTGTCAGACATGACAGAAATGTTACTTGATACGGATTTCTCTCACTCTAGTGAGGTGCTTAGTCCGATGAGTGGTCTATCTTTTGTTTTCGACTCTTCTTTGGTGATCCGACCTAGAGTGATTCTGAGCGACCTATTGATTCTATAGTATTGTGTCCCTCACATACACCTCTTCTGTCATGTGCTGAGTTTGTTAGCACCCCTACCATAGACTCATTTCTTAACACCACATCGACAAACCCATTCTTGAGAGTTGGTATGTGCCCCTCTCCCCTTGTCCTTGCTCCAAATCACATCACGACCGAGAGCCCAGAGTCTGGTGTTGATCTCGTAGTGACTATCTCGTTCATTTATGAGGACATTACCTCTTACGTTGGTACTCATCTAGAAGATCTTGATCCTGTTGACGTGCTCTATGACGAGCCCCCTGTTGAGCCTTCTGATGAACCACCATGTCCCGGTGAAAATGAGATTCAGGTGAGCCACTCATTTATGAGTATCGATTTATTGACGTCTTTCCCATTATTGCCTTTGATCTTTTCCCAGAGAGTGGATCTTGAGTGGAGCATCAAGTATGTAGGATTTTTCTTAAGTACAATCGAGCATACTCTCGTTATTTCAAGAGCCTACCTTATGACGCATTGCAATCTTGATGAGTTTTTGGACTCACCACCTGCTGACCGACCAGACGCATTCTTTCTTTTCTAGGATGTTACAGAATACTAGGAAAATAATGTATTGGACCATTAACATGGTCCATGTAGGATTTAGTGTTTAGTCCCACATTATTTGTATAGCTGGGTCTTTCTCTTCTCTCTCCTATATATTTGTACTCATACTTGTTTTTTTGTATTCAAGAAGTATATACAAGGTTTGAACCACTTTTCTACATGGTATCAGATGGAGGTTCGACCTGTTTTTTTTCTAACTGCCCAGTCTTCCGGTTACCCGGGCGGCTTGTGTGTCGGCCTGACCGCCCCCTTGCGGCTTGTCCGTTTTCTAACTACTCGGCTTGTGCTTCTACTTGACCGCATTACTTCTACGGTTTCGTCCTTTCTAACTGCCTCTTTCTTCTCTCCTGTGGATCTACCTCTTCTTTCCCATCTACGCTCCTTTTATAGACTTCTCTCTATTCTTATCATGCTGACTTCTTATCACACGACAACTTCTCGGTTTTCTCTTTCTTCTTCTTACCGTGCCGACCTCTTTCCCGCTGCGGCCTTGCTTCTTCCCGCGCGGTCTCCTTGTCTCACCGCTCTTGTCGCAAGGAGGCTTTCCCGCTGCGGCCTAGTTTCTTGTCGCGCGGTCTCCGTGTCGCACAGGCTTCTTGTGTGGGGTCTTCTTGTCGACCGGACTGCCTTGTCGCTCTTCCCTTACCGTCTGCCCGATGCTACGTTCTTCTCTACTCGACTTGGCTGTTTGCGCGGACTGCCTGCGGCTTCTCGTTTACTCAGCTATTCTTGTTGTGGTCTGCTCCTAACCGCATGGTCTAAGTGCCTGTTTGCTGGCCTCTTCTTCTTCTTTTGGTCGCTGCCAGCTCAGGATTCTAGCTGCCGTACCTCTAACCGCTGCGGGCCTCTTCTTCCCGCTGTGGTCTCTCCGTGTACCCGCTGCGTCTCGGGCTTGTGCTCAACTCGCGGCTCTGCTTAGCCGTTGTTCTGCCTTTCTTGGCCGCTAAGGGTTGCCTTCTTACCGCCGCAGATTGTTTCTATCCGCTGCGGGCTCTCTTCTATCCGCTAGTGTTCTGTTCCTCGGTCTCTCTTCTCTCCGCTGGGAGCTTGTTCTCTTACCACGCTGGTCGTGACCTTTCTTTCCGCTGGTGAGTTGTCACCGTGACCACTGCAGATTGTTTCTTAGTCGCTACTCGTACCTGCTGCGGCCCGTCTCTTCATCAAGAGCTTTGCCGCCTCTCGATTCTAGCTGCCTCCTGCTTTCTCGCTGCAGACCGTCTCTTAGTCGCTGCTCGTGACCGCTGCGGACTGTTTCTTACCGCGCTGGTTGTGGCCTTTCTTGTCGCTGGTGCGTTGTCACCGTGACCACTGCGGACTGTCTCATAGTCGCTGCTTGTGCCCGCTGCGGACTGTTTCTTGCAAGATGACCAGCTATCCTCCGGGCTCTGTGGTGTCTATTTTTGATGGTGGTACCTCCTGTGTTGCTCATAGCTCATCCTGAATTTTGGATTCCGTGGCCTCTCACCACATTACCTCACGGAAACCACCACAATAGTTGGACTTTGTGCATGCCAAGTTCATCACTGTTGCTAGTGGGGACACGATTCTTGTTTCTGACGCAACAGACATTCACATTACTCCCTCCATCACTCTTCACTCTGCCCTTCATATTTCGGGCTCTTCTTTCAACCATCTCTCTATTGGTCGTGTCACTATTGATCTTGATTGTGATGTAATTTTTTCTTCAAACTCGTGTGTTGTGCAGGATCACAAGACGCAATCTATCATCGGAAAAGAGCATCTGTCGAATGGTATCTATATCATTGACTACTCTCCTCCAACGGTATTGTCCTCTATTAGATCTGTTGATTGACATTGATGTCTTGGTCACGCTCCTCTGAACATACTCAAAAAATCTCTCCCCAATGTTTCCCTCCGAGAGTTCACGTGTTAGTCTTGTATTTATGGGAAACATCATCGGTCTACATTCTCACCACATACTACTCGGAGTCCTGCTCCCTTTGATCTAGTAAACTCAGATATTTGAGGACCCTACAAAATTGCTAGTGTTTTTGGATATCGTTATTTTGTCACATTTGTAGATGACTACTCTCGGGTGACCTGGCTGTATCTCCTTCATGACCGCTCTGAATTGCCTGGTGTATTCCATACCTTTTTCATTGAAACTCGCAACCAGTTTTCCCTTGCAATTAAAACTCTCCGCACCGATAATGCTCGTGAATACACTAGTCACGCCTTTGCACACCTATGTGCTTAGTTTGGGATCATCCATCAAACCTTGTGTGCCTATATCCCCCAACAAAATGGCGTTGCTGAACGCAAGAATCGTCACCTGCTTGTGGTCACCCGCTCTCTTATGATTTAAATGAATGTTCCCAAACAGTATTAGAATTTTGCTGTTTTTACCGCCTGCACTCTTATTAACCGCATGCCTTCCTCTATTCTCAATTTTACGGTTCCCTTCAATCTTCGTTTTCCCTCGAAACCTCCTTTTTCCATCACCCCTCTCGTGTTTGGCTGCGTGTGTTTTGTTCATCATCTTGGCCCGTCCACTAACAAACTTGCTCAACGTGTCACTAAATATATGTTTGTGGGTTACTCTCGGACTCAGAAGGGCTACGTTTGCTTTTCTCCCAAGGATCGCAAGGTTGTTACTTCTGCTGATGTCACCTTTCTCAAAGATCAGCCATATTACTATCAACCAGCTGATTCTCCACTTCCGCCACCTCTTTCGCGGCATGTTATCCCTGTTCATTCAAACCTTCCACCTCTCCTTCCCACACCAATAACCCCAAACCCACCCCTCCTTCCCACACCAATCCCACCCAAACCACTTATCATCCATGTGTATATTTGACGTCCTACTTTGCCTACTACCCTACGGTGATGCCCTCCTTTAATGATGTATTGCAGCATGAGGATCCGACAACAAGTTCCACTGCTCACCCGATAGCGTACTATGTCTCTTTACACCGCCTCTTTCCGGAACTCCGACAAAGTGCTCTTTCTTTATCATCTATTACCACCCCTAATTCTGTGCAAGAGGCTCTCCAACATCCCGGGTGGCGGGTGGCTATGAACGAGGAAATATCTTCTCTTTGGGCAAACCACACTTGGGATCTGGTTCGGCTTCCTCCTGGACAAACTAAATCTGAAAGCCATCCATGTCTGAAGGTAGACATAGTACCGGTACATCTGACAACCTGGTCTTCAATTCCTCAAATGCAGACACACTCTGAGGTCCAACTAAATGTTTTTCCCTTCTTGGTAAGCGAAGTCAACGAAAGGGCGATTTTCGAAAAATCCTTAATAAATCTCCTGTAGTAGTCTGCTAAACCTAGAAAACTACAGACCTTGGTAACAGCCTTCGGCCTTGGCGAGTCTTTGATCGCCTCAATTTTCTTTGGCTCGATTGCAAGTCGATCTCTACTAACCACCTGACCCTAGAATGCCACCTCCGAGAGCCAGAACTCACACTTAGAAAATTGTGTAAAGCTGATTCTGCTTAAGAGTGCTCAAGACTGTCTTGAGGTGCACGACATGCTTCTCCTTACTCCTAGAATATACTAGGATATCATCAATAAAAAAAATCACGAATCGGTTTAAGAACTCTCTGAACACCCTGTTCATCAAGTCCATAAATGCAGTTGGGGCATTAGTCAAACCAAACGACATGACCACAAACTCGACGTGACCGTATCTGGTACTAAATACTGTCTTCTGGATATCCTCATCTCAAATTCTCAACTGATGGTATCCCGACCTCAGATCTAACTTGGAGTATGTGCAAGACCTCTCGAGTTGATCAAACAAATCATCTATCCTGGGAAGTGGATATTTATTCTTAATAGTAAGTTTATTCAACTCGCGGTAGTCAAGACACAATCTCAAGCTGCCGTCCTTTTTCTTCATAAAGAGGACCAGAGCTCTCCGTCGAGACGTACTGGGTCTGATGAATCCCAAGTCAAGCAGCTCCTGCAATTAGACCTTTAACTCAGCCAACACTCTAGAAGTTGTGTGATAGGGAGCCTTGGCCACTGGTGTAGATCCAGGAATAAGATCAATCTGGAAATCAAACTCTCTGGAGGGAGGGGCACCAGGTAGCTCCTCGGGAAAGACATCGAGAAACTCACAAACCTCTGATACCTCCTGCAAAATGTTTTTTGCTTCTGCGTGCACTAATACTAAGAATGCGAAACAACCTTTACTGACATGCCTCATAGCTTTTACTGAAGAGATGGTCAACTTGAAAACTCTTTTCAAGCCTCCAAAAATAATGAGAGACTGATCATGTCCATATATCTAAATCTTCTTACTTCTGCAATCTATATTGTCATTCACGTCAGTCATTCAATCCATACCCAAAATCAGATCAAATTCAGCAATAAGTAAAAGGGTCACCTCGATTATGAATTTTGTTTCTCCAAATAATACTGACGCCCTACACTTACAACTAGTTTGTATCACTGAACCGTTAGACATCATGACATCTAATTGAGTTGGGTCGGTGATGAATTCTAGGACAAGCTTATGCACAAAAGATTACGCCATGAACGAGTGTGATGCACCTGTATCAAAGAGGACCTTAGACGGTATGCTATGTACTATGAGAATACCTAAATGCAAACTTGTATTATTTTAGTTAAGTGTTGCAGGGAGAGGAAAAGATAAACATTTTAAATATTTAGAGTTCCAAACCTGTCACCACATCCTCTTGCTCCTTGACCTACTGCTGTCCAAGACTATAAGCTCTAGGCTGCACCAAACCACGTCCTGGAGCTGGCTTTGGGTCAGCGACCACCACTGCCTTTCCTTTATCAATCCCACTCGAACTGCCCATGCTTGAACATCGACTATAAATCATGTTACGGTATATATATTAAACTTACGGAGAAAGGCCCTAGTTATAAGAAAAACTCCAAGCATAAGGTCAAATTACCTGATTACCCGCAGATCTTGGCAATTTCGCGCAATGTGTTCTGCTCTTTAACACTTGTAACAAACATTTGATGCATCCAAGCATTCTCCATAATGATGATGATTGCATTTAGAGCAAAGAGGGTAATCTCTGGGCTTGTCCCCTGACTGATTGCCCTGCTTAAAATCCGTCAAACGCTTTTTACTCCAGCCAGCGGTCCCTTGTCTGATTCTTATCCTGCTGGAACTGTGGGCCACCATGAGGCCGCTTGGGGCGGAAATTATCACGCCTTTGAAATCGCTGCTAGTCGGCCTCTAATCTCTTTGCCAGACTTCGGTAATCGGCATTTACCATGGTCATCAACGGTTTCCTCAAAGAGTCTCGCAGGACATCAACAAAACGGTTGCACTTCGCGGCCTCATCACCTTGCATCGAACCTGCATAACGAGATAAGTGAATGAGTTCTCGTTCGTACTTAGTTACAGTCTTATCCCCTTGAAAGTGTCGGAGATACTTCTCTTGGAGAGCTCAACGTGCTGAAAGGGGCACAGACCAGTTCGCGAGAGCCCTAGAGAAGTCTCCCCAAGTAAACATATCTGATGTACGACCTGACAAGGATAAAGGTCACACTACGTCATACTTAAATAGATAAAAATTTCTATTAAAAGTGGGAGTTAAACTTAATGTCTTACCATCAGGATCATATGCCAGATACTTGGTACACCAAAAATTTGCCTCACCCTGAAGAACGAAAGTTGCCAGTGGAACTTTTTTATTTTCAGGACACTTCATAACATTCAGCAAATCTCTGGCGTTTGCAATCCAATCATCTGTATCCATCAGGGTTTCATCTCCACTGTAATTGGAGGGATGAAAGTCTCTAAAATCCCTTAACGGTCCAACCCGACCTCCACAGCTACAGGTGCAGAGATTGGTGCTGGGGCTGGGATCATAGCAGGCTGTCCTTTCTGAAACTCCAATAAAGCTACAACTATTGCCTTAGCAATCTAGGTTGCCAAATCAGTCGGTTCCGATGCTGTTGGTGCGGATGACGCAGGTGCCGCATTAGCATCTCCCATAACGATTTCAGGAGCAGGATTCTGACGTGAGGGTTCCCCCGCTTCACTGGCTCGAGGTGCCTAAAGAACATAGAAAAAAAGAATTATTACCCCAAATAACATATCTGATAAAAAGTTGTTACTGAAGATATCTTCATACACCCGTGAAATTAAGGGTTAGACAAACTCAATGAGTCTACTGACGAGAATTTGATTCTAACACAATCCAATGACTCTGTGAATTTTCTGGGTCCAGGGATCCTAAATCTGGCTTTGATACTAATTGAAACACCCCAACCTAGTTCGACAACAAATCAGCAGTCCGGCCGGGCCCGCGATAAGAAGTAAAATAAGTAACGGTATAAAAACTTGTACATAGTAGACATAAATAAACGTGTTAAAAGGAAAGTTACAGTAGAAGTGGAGTAAGAAAACAAAGGGTAAAAGTGTACCTCAAATGCTGAATTCACAGAGCCAACTAGAACTGAAATTACACTATGAAATTGAAATACTGAAAATCTGTAATAGTCTTGTACATCAGGGACATGTATGAAGTACAAATACATAATGCCTGTAAGTGAAATATAAGTACAATAACAGAGAGGTACACCTGAAAGGGACTGACAGTCTGACAACAGAGAGGATTGCACCGCCTATCCTAAGTGAATCCCGTGACCTGAGATCCTTGTAAAATCAAGTTCCAACTGGGTCAGGCCCACTGAAGAGTAAGAAAGACTACTCCTCCCAGCAACTATAAAAAAATAAACTTTTCTGGTATATAAAACATGTAGAATTGATTACTATTAATCTTGTCATTATGCATCCCTGTTCATGCCAACATGTAATATGTGTTTGTTATAAGTTCTGATAAAGTTCGTGATTAACTTATTAAATTTTGGCATTAATGGTGATCATGCATTAACTGAAAATTATAGTCTAAAGAGTCTCATATATGAATTCAAAGGTCATCGACCCTAAGTCTGAAACTTGTATGAAGGGTTGCGCGATCACTCACAAGTTGAATATTGTAGTCTGGGTGGCAAAGCTGATAGTGCCCTGAACTGTGTGTCCCTCGAGAGGAACACAGACTCACGTCTGAGGGGTTTAATCTTATACTTTTGGGATAATTGTTTCTAACAATTTAAGCTGATTCTGATCACATGTTAATCCGATAATTTTATGAACTGATAGTAAGTCGTACTATATTAACTTGTTTAACATCTGGTTCGTGTACTTAGACTATATGTCATCGGATACTTATTCAATATATCTTACTTATACGCTGTTGACATGATTTGTAAATGTAAGAATTTCTATCTTCATGAATTATACAATATGATATGTCTAACTGAAAAGAGTCGAATTTTTTACCTCGGGGTTATGACGCTCGTAAACACGGTGTGGCAACATGCTTTCTTTCTCAGGGCCCTTCTTCAACCGCAAGAGTTTTTCTGAAATAAAGAGGCAAGGCTTTCCTAAGACAATTATAGAGGGGCAAAATAATAAGTACAAGAGAGGAGAAATCTTCACCTTGATTCGAAAAATTTTCAAGGTTTCTCCAATCTAACCCCAAACACACACCATTCAAAAATCGTACAGTAAATCCCTAAACAATTTATACTTGCAAGAAAGACTTGGAAACAACAAAAGATTCACTAAGCCCAAGCAAGATGGAATTATAGATGGGTCTATAATTCCTGGAATCGACAGGTGTTGTAGAAGAGAATGAGATCTAATGAAAACTCCATTACAAGAATTAATGAGGAAACACAAGTTGGCGATACCTGTTAGCCGGAGGGAGAGAAGCCATCGGGTGAGGCCGACAGAAACAAGAAAATGGGTCGACGAACCTCTACCAGGTGCGGGAAGAAAACATCGGGGGGGGGGGGGGGGTTCTGCTTTTAAGGCGCCTACTACAACAGTTGATGAGGTTTCCTGTGGGCGTCAAACGCTCCTGCAGTCGACGAGGAGAGAAAGGCGTCAGATGCTGGAAATGCTATGGTGTCGATCGATAGGGAGGGGGGAGAGGGAAAAACCAAGCGGTTTCAACGCTGGAAGCGTCTGCGTGAGAAGAGGAAGCAGCGGCGGTTGCGATCGGCTACGTGAAGAATTAGGGCGAGGGATTACATGGATTTAATTAAGCGGTAATGGCGGTGCGTGTGGTTATGAAAACCGCGGGGGAGAGAAAGGAATATCGTGTCATTACAATTGGGGAAATTTGACATTCTTAAATTATTATCCTTTTAAATGCTACCAATTATGACAAATTCCCTCTATGGCATCTTAGTTTGGCATAAAACCTCCTACAAACCACAAAATCTCACTGAAACTAATTCTGATAATTTTATTTAACAGACTATTTAATTTATTCGTTGACCAAAATGAAGAAAAACATACCTCGCTACAACGATGGTTCGATCAATTACACTCGCGGTCGGACCCTAAAATTTACAGAGCGCCACGCATAAATTTTCGGGTGTTACAGATCTCATCCTGGAATCTATTAACATAATGGCTGAGGGCTCAGACACCCCCTGTTTGATGTGGAGGAGGGATTGAGGTCCGCTCTTTTGCTTCCTAGTGGCAGCAAACTTAAGGAGAGGTTCCCTCTGGAGCTCTCCAAAAGAGTCGATGAATCAGGAGGGTAACTTGAAGACCTAATCTTTATCCTTCCCATCGAAGGTCATAGAGAGCAACTTGCAGCAGATACCATCCGAGAGGTTCTACGAAGAGTTGACATATTGAAAAGCTTGAATATGATGCACCGAATCTTCTATCCGCTTGAACTGGGAGAGGTGAGGTTCTCTGAATCAGACTGGGATGGGTTCCCAACGAATAGAATCTGAGAACAAAAAGGGATCCTCCTCTTTAACAGAGTAGGTTACTTCATCAAAATCTAGTGCTCGCAGGGGCCCCGGAGTCGCTGCCACTCTATAGAACTCCCGCCTCATCTGAGTGAGCACTTCATCCTCTATGTGGTGAATCCTATGCACGGTTTTAACAGACGGTGGGTGAACCTCATGAGTCGTCGCACCACGAGAAAGGGACTCGACTTGGTAAAAAATCCAAGCGACCACAATGAGCAGTGCATTGAACTCGCTTCTACTAACAGAGGTTTTTGAGTTCTCGTGAGAGCACTCAGGAGATTTGCTAGCTGCAACTCCAGTCATCGCAACCCGATGTTCGCCAACCACCAACATCTGAAGGCCGCATGCTTGTTCTGTTGGACAAAAAGTGTCATAACCCCACTGAGGATTCTAAAAAAGAGGAAAGCGAGGTACTGCTGGTGGAAGAATATTTTGGGCAACATGTAATCAGGCGTGAAAAGGAACCGAGGATGGTAAGGATGATCTTCGCACAACGCGAACCTTTAGTCGTGTGCAATTTTGTTGATTTAAAGTTACAAAATTGGATCCCGCGGGCGTTGTTCCGAGAGATGTGAGCGCTTGACAATCTCCAAGTCTTACTAAGGTGTCCTCCCAATGTATTGTTCACCCCCTATTTATACTAGTTTGGGTTTTGCTCGCGGGTAGTTACATAAAAATCTTACTGCCCGAGCACTAAGGATGGACAAGTAAAGAAAATGAGCCAAGTGAATATAACATAGGAGGAACGATTGCTAGAGCATCGAGAAGCAGAACCTGTGAATGTTCAGGCGCATCAACGAGTGAGGTGGAGCATATCTCGATCTTAATAGAACACCTGCGAGAACAATATGGCGCTCGCAAGAACGAGAGAGCATCCGTGAGCGTGATACGCCTTTGAGAGCGGTGGGACACCTACTAGCATGACGCTAGTATGCTTGAAAGGCATGATCTTGATCCGCTATGAAGGAGACATCGCGAGGACCCGTAGGGTGATCGTGGGTACTGACATGGATTTTAGAAACAGAGGTCGCGGAACTTTGGGTAGACATAAAGATCAACTAATAAATGCAATGTTCCAGTGGGCGTATGAGAGAGTAGTTGAGCATATGCCAACAGATGTGGGTGAGAGCACTAAATACACATGGAAAAATGGTCGGAGACAGTTTATGAATGTTAGACAAACATCCCCCTAAACCCTAGACTGAAGATTAAACCGTAGACATTAGCTAATATTTGTGACATAGGATAGTCATATGATGTGGATAATTGATGATTACTCAATGCAAACTCATGTCAGATGAATTTTGAACTTGCAATAAAAATATTTTTTATAAATCAAAATTTAAGATATGACAATTGTAAAAGCTTACAAGAAAGGAGACGAGTAAGGCTGTATAAATGCTAGAGGTGTGCAATTAAATTGCACAATTGAATAAAGACATACAAAATCACAAAAGTTTGGAGATAATGGTTCCAAACAAATATAACTCGAGTGGTGAAAGGACATTAATTCAACATAAAATAAATGACTAAAATCTAAAAACTTATACAACTAGGAAATAAAGGGTTTGGTGAATCTCCAACAAGTCTCTGGTGGTTGGTGTGGAAGAATGAGATTGGATTTGGACTCTCGAGAACCTATACTGCTGAACAACAATGCCTACTTGATTAGGGTTATCTCTAGAGGCGCTGGTAGCAGGAGTAGAGGGCTAGGAGGATGGGGAAGAAAAAACTCCGGACATAATTTCAGATGCTAGAATGTAAGGATGGAAGGGATACATCGGCTGCGGGTGAAGGGAAATGGGTTGAAGAAGCTGTCTCGGGGTTGGAGGAGTTTTATGGATAGGAAACAAGGAAGCAGAGGCAACTGGATATCACAAACTGGTTCCTATGTGTTGGAAAATGAACTAGAGGGCTCCAACCAAGGATAAAGTGAGGGAGGTTTTGATTTTGGAGGGCTTGGGGTAGGGGAATGCCAGTGGGCGTCTGGGAGGGCCTTGTTGGAAATCAGAGAGGACTATGGATCAGAGATCTATAGGATGGAGGAATGATTCCTATTGTTGGGAAGAATTTTGACCCCTCTCTGGAAAGTGACCCCCGGGCAGAGAGTTGTGGGTTGGAGGATTACTAGGTGTAGCCGGCTGAATGAGAGAGTGAGGGACTTGGTTGGAGGGGGGGATTCCACATGAGAGGCTTAAGGCCTAAGTCGGGTAAGGTTGTGCCCTAGCATAGGTTGGCACTAACTTGTTAGTTTACCCCAAGTTGTGTAATGTGAATCTAAGGAACCCCAGAGGACACTCAGACTGTGAGAGACGTGATGGCTTACTTTTGTTCTTTTGGACTGTAGATCTCTTGTAGGGCATTCTTTAGCCCATATATCGCTGATGTATCATAACTGTGGAATTTTACATGATATATATGTGATTGAGACTTCATGTTTATTATTTCCGCCACTTTCTTTATAGGTTGGTTATGTGATGTGATGATGTCTTGCTTTCAGGGTAGGAGTCATGTCGTAGGTGTTAGCCCGTATGTTACACTACTGCAGGGTGTCATGTATACTGTGAGCCAAGTGTTGCATGGGATTGCCTTAGGAAGCGCCCAATTCCCCTTTCAATTCTGTAAGAGGCAGAGTTAGACAGTTGGTGAAGCTAGGTTTGCAAGGAGGTGGCTAGCTGAGGATGAGAAAATGACATCTCCTCTCCCTACCTTTTTAACTCCCAATTGAATCCGTAGCTCGCTACCTTACCACTTTAGCAACTGAAATGAGGGTAGAAGTCAAGCAGAGGACCTCCGACAAAGTCAGAATCAGGAATTTGCTTTTCTGGCCACCACCGCCACTGTCATGCCTCCCGGAACCAGAAACAAGGGAATTCTTCCCCTGGAGGTGAGATTCCTGATCCCTCCCCCTTTGTTAGACCTTTTAGATCAAAATAGGAACAAATCCCGTAGCTAGAGGCTGGAATTCCATCAATATTGTATGTGAGTTTTCTGTTCTTGGAATTCCGGCAAAGGCCGTCGGACCACCACCCCTAGGTTCGTCTTCCTCCGACTAGTCGAGTGGGGGTTGTGTGAGCCATGGTATACGACGGTCGGCGACGGAGAGCGGATAAAAGTACCATATTCTCGGTTTTGAGCTTGGATCTACAACAGTCGTTGATTGCATCTGGGACGATGAAGAAGGACGACTAAGTGGTTTCTTTTCCACCTCCCCCCCCCCCCCAAATGTGTCCTAAGCTGGCAAACGTGTATTGAAGAAAATGTATGTGTTATTCATGTGAATCCGCACATGGGTATAGTAGCTTCCACTGTGCTAGTTCTAGTTCGTCCCCGAATTGGCAAGTGAGGCCAATAAACCGGAGTACGAAATGTAGGACTTCATTATAGATCCGATTTGGGGAGCTGCCAATGATGACTTCGACCAATCTGAGGTAATCCGACGGAGGTGGTTTCTGGCAATCGTCGGAAAGCTGAAATTGAAGGGGCTTTGAGAGGTGGTGGTGGAGGCTTGACGGAGGTGGCCGGAGGAGGTTTCCAACGATCGTCGAAAAACTGAAATGAAGGGAATGAAGGGGTGTTTGTACTCGGTTTTAGAGGAAAAAAATTTGCATGTGTTTCTCTCACCTAGAAATAGGTGCAGTATTAAATACTGACTGTTGATTTCCTGCAGAAATAACATGATTGATCCAAATACTGATCAATGGTCAGTATTTAATACCGTATGGGCATAGGATATCAGATCAACGGTCCGTATTTAATACTGCACTTATTAATAGGTGAGAGTAACGCACCTAATTTTTTTTCGTTTTAGAGAGGGTATAGGAAGGGGTTGGAAGCGAGCTGGCTGGAGGTTTGTGGAGGGTGAATGGGAACTACGGGCTGTGGGAGGGTGAATGGCAACTACGGGCTGTGGGAGGGGAATAAGGGTGGCTTCTGGCTGGAAGATTTGGGGGGGAGGAGAATGGTGGGATGACCGGGCAATGGAAAAAACAAAAAATGATAACTACTAAGTTTCGACACTTGGATTCTGGCTTTGACACCGGGTGATCGAAAAGAGGATGTTCTTCTTCACTCAAACTTTTACTGCCTTTTAAATGAGCCTTGTTTACCTATTTATAGACTAAGGATCCACCATGGGCGGTCATAATTCTCCGATCATGATGGCCCTCAAATACTTGAAAATAAAATCAGAAAATACAGGAAAATAGCTAAAATTCATGGATCGTCGATCTGCCCAAAATGGATGGCTTTGATTGTCGTTTAGGCGTACGATCCCCATCAATGTGTAGTTGGCTTGAATATTTGCCAAACATATTAGTGTTGTTGACCGGATATCCCTCTTACTGATTCAGTGCCTATAGTAAATGCATTTGAGTGTAGATACCTTGTCCATGCTTCGAGGACACTTAAATAAAATAAATGTCGCTTATGAGATTGCATCAACGGAGGATGCTCGATATTTTTAGGTGGAGAGAGTCAATGTTCAGACGAGGGAGAAATGCATCTGTATGAACTTCGGAGAGTGAGCAAATGCTGAAGTGTCAGTGACTCGAAGAAGAATGATGGAATAGTTTTTTTTGGTGGGCCCCACACAGACATGCATGCAAGTCTTATTATAGGTGACTAAGATAAGGTTGCCTTAGGATGTCTAACCCAATGTTTTCTCTTTATAGTTGAGCTATGAAATTGTTCTGTAATAAGTAAAGATGCAGATGGGATAAATAACAACCTGAATGAAACAAGTTCTAATTGTTAACAAATTTTGGGTTTGCTTCTTTCCGTGTGAGTTTGAAACTTGGTCGAATATCATCTTGCTGTTATAACTTTATTGAAACAAAGAGTTATTTTAATGTATACTATAAGTTATGCCTGCCTCATGTTTCAAATTGGCACTGCAAAGTTATTCCATGAAAATGCGTATTTGACCCGATGCTCTAATTTTTCAGGGCTTTTGCCTAAGTATTTCAGCTCTGAGTGGTCATTTGCTCAGTTTCGCTTACCTGAAGTTACAACTTATTTTGCAGCATTTGGATCTGATAACACAGTTATGATTGTTGGTATGGATGGAAGGTACCGTTCTATCTTCCAAACCTATGTTTGAATGAGTATATGTTTTATTATATAAGACTTCACGGTTGCTTCCCTCTCATTTTTATTCTATTCAGCAGCAAAAAAAGTATTCCTATAGAATTCGGTAACAAATAGATGTGGTTTTGTTATGAAACAATTAGCGACGTTTATTGAATTATTGACCTTCCAAAATTTTGATATGCTTTTTCATTTCTTTTTTGGTAGTTCGGTTTCCGGCTCTAACCATTTTTCGCACTTGACGCATCTTAAGGGAATAGTGTTATTTAACTAAAGCAATGAGCAAGTGATGCGGGGTAGGCCTTGAGATTGTGTGCGGCGTGCCGACACTAAATGCAATCCTATGTGTGATGTCGGGTTGACTCAAACAAACCTAAATGATATGATGCATGATTGATTTGATTCGATCCGGAATTAATTTTAGCAAATAAATTTATAGAAGTTTGGCAAATTAACACAACGTTCACCACAATTTCAAATATGCAAGCAAATATGTTTTTCTTTGCACGAAGGGTTTTAAACCACACTTGCACAAATGAGAATTATAGGAAATGGGAAAATGCAATAAAAAACACAACGAATCACAATCTCCAAACACTGGAATGATCATCCACATTCAATAAAGAAAAAGAAACACAGTAAGGATATGCTCACAAGCACAAGAATCCAGTAGCGGCGAATGTTGGGGAAACAATGAAAGTTGTTGGAACTATGCATATGTATGGATGTAAGGAGGGGGTGGTAATGGGGCATAACTGGAAGTGGAGGGTCTGTCGGTTACAATGAGAGGTGGGACATGCGCAAAAGGTTGTTGTCGTAGGGGAGAGGTCAAAGTAAGCTTGCGGTTTTGGGAGGGAGATGGGTTGCGAAGGTTGACGTCTAGCTGTCGGGCGAGGGGAAGGTGATGTCGCGACTGGTATAGGGAGTCGATCAAAGTATTACTTCTGATTGGGTGTGGGGAAGGCAGACGAAGGTGCGCCTGTCGAACGGGATGCGTGTAGTAAGTGTGATCGAGGGGTGAGATCTTTGGATGCTGGGTCGTGAGGGAGATGGAGGGCGGTTCTTTAGATTGGGTCATGGGAGAGATGAAGGGGGTGTGATATTACAAAAGGTAAATTTCTGGAATACCGGGGAGGTTTTTTTTACGATGGAGGGGATACTGGAGAGGGAAAAAAAAGAAAAAAACTGAAATGGGGATTGAGAAGTCACACCCCGAGATCTCGCAACATCACACCACAATTTGATTGCCAACTCTAGAATCTCTCACCAGGCTAACAATGCTTCAAACTAGCAACCCTGTTTATGGAACCTGACGTGAATGACTATAATTCACCGCTACGTCTGATGCCCAAATCACACTAAATAATGTCTAAAAAAACAAAATACATAAATTGTAGAAATGACGCTTCAGACGCGTTCGTAGTCTCGGATCGGAGATCCGATCAATGCCACCCAAGGTAGTCGTTGCCAAAGTGGTCAGCAGCGCTACTCGCATGTATTTCCCAAATCAGAAAGTCTCAGAAGGAGGTTATGGGAATGCAAAGATGAGACTCACGCTATAAATATCCCTCGATGATCTTGAACCCATCAGTGGGCTCAGGGGAATCCCTCACAAGTCTATCGTAAATCTCACTGAAGTCAGTGCAAGTAGGGTACACCCTAGGTAGTCGTTCAATTTCCACTGTGTTCGACTCATTTGGCATGTTTATGCCTCAATTTCCGCTGTGAATCAAGATAACATAGAGCCTGATGATCGGAGTAAAACTCTTTATCATCATTTGAGTACCTTTACTGGGTCTTATTCAGGTTCTCACTAAAGTAAGAAACTGGATGACTCACCTTGCTCAGTACTTCGCCAATGTCAACGCCAAATGGGTCACGTGCTACCTCAAACACCTTAGAGAAATTAGGCAATCTCAGATCGGGGGTTGTCATCAATTTCTCCTTGATCTCTACAAAAGCCTGAGTGGCGGTTGTCTTCCACTGGAAATATCCTTTCCGCAGGCAACTCATGAAGGGGGCCATGATGGTATTAAAGCTCTGGACAAACAAACCTTTGGTAGAAGGTGACTAGTTTGTGAAAGCTATGAGCCCTAGTGATAGTGGAAAGAATATGCCACTCACAAATATAATGGACCTTGTCCGGGTCAGCAGATACATCAGACGCTGATACAGTAAACCCGAGAAAGTGCACAAAATCAGTCAGGTAGAAATACTTCTTCAAGTTCACATATAACTTCTCCTTATGAATGATCTCAAATAAGTGCCTCAGATGGCTCAAAACATGCGAGTGGATGTAAATCAAAATGTCAACAAAGTAGACGACCAGAAATTTGCCCATTTAGGGCCACATGATCTTGGTCATAATCCGCATGAAAGTGTTGTGACGTAGGGCAGCTTAAAAGGTATGAACAACCATTCATAGAGACCATCTTTGGTCTTAAAGGTCATCTTCCATTCGTCTCCCCCACAAATCCTGATATGGTGGTGTCCACTGCGAAGTTCTATCTTTGACAATATCTGGGCACCGACCGTTGTGTCGAGCAAGTGGTCTAATCGGGGATTAAAGAAATAAAACTTGATAGTAGTTTTATTGATAACCCTACTATTAATATACATACGCTAGTTCCCGTTCTTCTTCGGAGTGAGAAGGGCAGGGACCGTGCAGAGATTGAGGCTCTCGTGTGTGAACTGCTTTCGGAGAATCTCATCCAACTATTTTTTGAGCTTAGCATGCTCATCTGGGTTCATCCGGTAATGTGGTATGTTCGGAAGCGTGGCCTCCAGTGTCAGATCTATGACGTACTGGATGTCATGCAATGGGGGTAACTCGTCATGGAAATTATCCGACGCAATATCAACATATCATCGAGAAGACGCAGGACCTCATGTGTCGGATCGGGGATCTCCGTAGGGCTATCAGAAGCCATGGTGGCGGTCACTACGTAGAATATGTCGGCGTCTACGCTCTCTCATAAACTCACTGCAATGCAAAATGTGTAACGACGTAGATGTACTCATGCTAGTAGAGAGTGTGATCTTTCCGTTGGATTTCTCCTTGCGTTGAGTTGATGTCAATGTAATCTGACGATCCTTGTCGTAGAATACACACGTGTTTGAGTGACCGAAATGATCCTCTACTAGCAGTAGTAACAGAACTAGGATTTTAATGTCGTCCGGGCACAATAAATTTTAATATACATATCATTTTTTTTTAAATATTAATGATTTTTATATATTTTTGCATAGTAAAATCATTGCATATCATTAAAAATTAAGCTAGTTATCCGTTAGACAAACTTATCCATTGGACAAACGATTACACTACAAACAAATCAGAAGGAACTACCCCTATTTGAAGAGATGAATAGTAAAAAGCATTTGATGCTTTGCAGCATTTTATCGAATAGCTAGAAGACATTTCAATTTGAACAAAAAAAATTAATTGCAGATGACTAGGAAAATTGAAACTGTACTTGGTGTAAAATTCCAGGAAGAGAATAATGTGCATTTACACATCAATTGCGCAAAATTACCGAAGCTAAGAAAATTACTTATCAATTAATTGCTCATTTTCCTTCACAGTAATGAAATTCAATTCATCTTCCAACTACTTAAAGGGAAAAAAGAATGACCCTAAAAAATAAGAAGAGGATGAAAGTCGGGCTAGTGAGGAGAAAAGCAATGGGGACCGGTAGAGATGGGTTTGCAAGGAAGATGGGGTACCTTTAGAGTTCCGACAACAAATTAGGCCTCAGAGAAACTCTACAGTTACGGTGTTTCTACGTTTCTTGGCGAGGAAGATATCTTCTCTCTAAGTTTCTTGGCCAAGGAGTACGCAAAGATGGTTTGTTGGTTTCCGGAGTGTTGTCTGATTTTCCAAGCCCATAAGGGCGAGGGTGGACGCGAGAGAGTGAGTTCCCACGTGAGTGTCGGGGAACTTTGCAGGGACTGATGCAACGTCTGCAACACCCAACGGGGAAAAGAACGACAAAGTAGTTTGGTGAACTGGCGAAGTGAGATTGTGAGAGTCGGGACACCGGACTTTGGACTGCCGGAGGCATCTTGCGGAGTTGCGGCAACTTTTCGAAATCTTTTGTCGTTGGGGTGGGAATGGGAAAATGTGAATTAGGGATTTGAGTTTTCCCGCGATACTTACACCCGGGCACGTGCCTGGCCTTGTCTGACGCTAGTTCTGCCCATGACTAGCACGATCCTCTACTAGCCAAGGTATTCCTAATAGAACATGCGGGACATCCATAGGGATGACGTCACACCAAACAACTCGATAAGGATGGAGATGAGGCTCGGGGGTCACCAGCATTCGCTCTGCGGCCCTCTGAGCCATAATGTTCACACAGCTGCCGCTATTAATGGTCAACTTGCAGGGACCACATGCATTGAGAAAGAAAGTATAAAAGATCGTCGTATGACGCCAATCTTTCTCAGTATGCGGTGTGTAAAAGAAACGTCGTATAACAACTACCTCTAGGGAGAGCTCAACATCGCTCCCCCAACCGTCCTCGACTGTGGCAACAATCTCCTCATCAATGACTTCCTCAACATCAGCACTGGACTTGCCTTCATCTAACAAATTTCTTGTAGGGAACTGGGCTGCCATATGGCCCCTGCCAGTGCAGCGACAACAATGAACGTTTTCCGACCTAGTGGTCGCGGGAGGTCCAGTGGAGACAACCCTGCCCTTTGTGTCCATGTGAGCAGGAGAGAGTACTGCAGGAGTGGTAATGGACGGTGGTGGTCTCCTAAATGTGGGCTCATCTGGTCCGGAAGGATCCTGAAGAGAACCAACTAGTCTCAAGTACTGTACATACTCGAGGGCAATCTTATAAACTTGCTTCACCATCTCCATCTGATGGGGAATAAGCTCCCTACGTAACTCATATCTCAAGCCAGAACTAAATCGGGAAGCAACGACACTAGTCTTCTCTCATAAATCACTCCTCACCGATAGCTCGTCTAATCAAGATATGTGCTCTGCTACATATAGCATGCCCTGGTGCAAGGCATAAAGTTGATCTTGCAACTGGTCCTAATAGGAGGCGAGAAGATATTTTATCCTTCAATTGTCGCTTCATATCCTCCAAACGGATAATAAGACGTTATCCATCTCGAAGAAGTGTCCTCCCAGCGGATAATAAGGTGATATCCATCTTTTGATTAACCCGACTTAACACAGAATGCCCCTATGCTTGGAATCAATCATCAAGCTTATGTATCTACACATGACGAGGACACAATCCCATGCCTCATTTCTCCAAAAAGCTGTCACTTATTATTCTACTAATTAGTGAGAATGATGATACCTAGTGCATACAAAAAATAGTACACAAATAAATGAGCCCTTAAACCCAGGGAGAAGATAATTGTTACCTTCTTCCCTTTCTTTTCGGCCTTGGAATCCTCAAAAAAGGGAAGGAAGATGTTTATGGGAGTATTCTCTATGCAACACAGAAACAGATTGTTGATTGGAGCTTCCCAGCTCCAACAATCATTGCGAGATTAAGCTCTAAGAACCCTAGATCCTTGTCCTTGTCCTTCTCCCTCTTCAAAACTCACTAAGGTTTAAAATGAGGTCTCAACCCTTCTCTTTCGACCTTAGCGGATCTGGGCAAATTTCGTAGCCGCTGGATCCAAAGAGCCTAAGATTTGTGACTCAAAACGAGCATGAAAAGCAGTGTTAGAACCAGAGAAGGTTGGCGGTTAACAAGGTTTAACCGCAGTTGCGGTCTGGCGGATATGATCTATCTAACCGCTCCACTTATGCATATTGTTCTTGATGGATTGTTAACCGCAAGCTGTGTTGGTAGTGACCGGTGGATCCAACATTGATACCTGCTCAAGTTTGCTATTTGTTAGGGGTGATTAGCTTGTCTAACCTCGCTGCTCGTGCGGTCTTCCTATGTCTATCTGCACTAGTTTCCCATTGTAGTAGTTGTAGATTTAGTCTCACATCGTCTATTGTAATCTCTCTCATCCTCCTCCATTCTATATAAAGGAGGTCATATCTTTGTAATATTCAGGTTTTTTGGAAATAAAAAATTCTGTCATTTTCAACTTCCTGCTTGGTATTGCTAATTTCGATTTTGGTATTTCTAAGTTTTTACCTGGTATCAGAGGATAACTCGGTCCTTTGATTGTAAGTTTCTGTTTGCCCTACTCGCAGCAGACTTTGCAGACTTCAGTTTTTCTAAACCGTCCGCCTTTCAATGTTATCTTGCTACCTTCAGTTCTCTCTAACCGTCTGCCTCTTCTCTGTGTTTGTGGTCTCCTCCTTAACCGCATATTTACTCTTTTAGCTTTGTTTTAAAACTCTCCGCCCTTGCTTCTTCTCCCTCACATCCTTCAGCTTTCGTGGCGGTTTGTCTCCAATCCCTGCCCGCGCGGTTAAGTTTCTTTGTCCCCTCATCTTTTTTCTATGGATACTCCAGATATCTCCCCTTCCAGTAACCACACTACCTCCCCTTCTCCATCTCCTTCAACTCCAGAGCCGCCTCAACCAGTTCTCGGGCCAGCAATCCCTTCGTCGGATGAATCTGATACAAAGGACAAGTCTGACCTTGATCTCTCCATTGCTCTTCCCATGACGGTTCGAACGTGTACTCAACATTCAATTCATGATGTAGTATTGTATGCTCGGCTTACCCCCTCTTGTAGGGACTTTGCTCTAGCTCTCTCGACTATTGTCATCCCTGCCACTTGCCAAGAAGCTCTTACCATACCACACTGTAAGGCTGTCATGGATGAAAAAATAACCACCTTAATCGAGAGGGGTACTTGGACTCTTGTCCATCCTCCTCCCGGAGCAGATATTGTTGGTTGTAGGAGGGCCTTTGTCGTCAAGTTTCATCCTGATGGCACTGTGGACCATTATATGGCTCGGCTGGTGGCCAAAGTCTTCACTCAGACTTATGGTATTGACTTCTTCAGCACATTCTCCCTCGTTGCTCGCATCAGCATTATCCGAATTATCTTTTCTGTAGCTATCAATCGAGATTGGCAGATGTCCCAGTTAAATGTCAAGAATGTCTGCCTCTATGAGGACCTCTAAGAGTTAGTTTACATGGAGCAACCTCCAGGGTATGTTACTCAGGGGGAGCCTCAGTTTTGCATGTTGTAGAAAGCAATCTATGACCTCAAACAAAGCCCTCGGGCCTAGTTCAACAAGTTAAGTAAAGTTGTCTCCATCATTGGCTCTGCTCGAAGTTCGGCAGATCATTCGCTCTTTATACGTAAAACTTCTCTTGGGCTTGTTAATGCGGAGTAGAGACGAAGACGAGTTTTGAGCCCGTTCAGGGCTGATTTGACGACTTAACATATATGACGTGCTCGGATCGACGATCAGACTCTGCAGATGTGTCCGGATTCGCGTTGCGAATCGATTTGATATATTATTTTACTATGTTTGCATTTATTTTGATGTATTTGGGTAGCGTCACCTCCGACCAATCATAGTCGTTGATGGGGGATGCCCTAATCCTTATTTTATTTTAAATAGATGTGATAGGCGGCTGGTCTAGGCATTGTAGATTTTGGTGAAAGGAATTCCCGGAATCCCGCAATCCTGCCACGGTGCCGACTCCGTGGAACCCTAGGTGACGACTCCTGGGCTTGTATCTCCCTCCCCAAGGTACCCCCTAACCTGTGACAAGCCAAAATTCGCAAAACAAAATATTTATTTTTTCCCGATGATGAGATAAGGCAGTACGATTTTTTTAATATTTGTTTGCGCAATTGCCGTTTCTTTGATTTTGGCTTTATGTCAAGATGTCACTTGATTATTATCATTTGGTGGCTTGGAGGCTGATCTTCTTTTGTTGTTGATCGGCTGGGCTTATTGTTGGCTAAGTATATTGCTGGCTTTATTATTTAAGTGGGCTGCTGTTATCAATCTCAGGCTGAAAATATGTGTGCTGGCAGCTATTTTTGACACTTATAATTGGTGTAGTTGGTTGGTTTGATTGTTTTGACACTTGGCCAAGCCAAGTGTTAGCTGAATTTGACTTTGGGGATTCATTTGATGACACCTATTTGAGTTAGAAAATTCATTTTGGCCTCTTGCTGCCTCTTCACCGCCTATGCTCCTCTTTGAATACCTGGTGGATTCTCTTCTCGTCTCCCATTTCCGGCTGCTCTCCCTCTCCTCTGCTGCACCTTCTGCTGCCTTGCTGCACCGCTGTTCCTGAGCTGCTGCTTCCCCCCTAGCTGCTTATTTGTCGTTGCCTTGCTGCACCTCTGCCGCTAGACTGCTGTTTCTTCCTCTGTTTTCTACCCTTCAGTACATTCGTTAGAGGTCTAGGAAGGATCTCGCCACCCTCCAACGATCCTTGAAGGATTGGTTGTGTAGCACCTCCTTCCTCTTCCACTGTACGGATGTTCTCCTCCCTCTCTACTTTCTGAATTTCAGATAATAGGGTTATTTTTAGCTGGCTTTTCTTGCTGTTTTTCCGCTGTTTTAGGGCTGAAATGTGGTTGTTTTCTTGCCGTTTTTGTGCTGCATTTTCGTTGGTTTTTCGATGACATTTTGCGGCACGGTTGTGCTGTTTTGGAAGCTGTTTGGAGGCAATTTTAGCATTGTTTTTATTGATTTTATGTAAAATTTATGGGACAGCATTTTTATGAGGACGGATAGTCCATTTAGGGGCTGGTTAGCCCTTTTTGAGGCACAAATATGGCTGTCCAACAAAGTATACGAGCTGAATTTGGTTTTCTAAGATCATTTCAGAGTATTTTGAGTTTTCCAGTTTATTATATTTGGCTTTCCGACTTTTCGGAAATCCCTTATGGATTATAAGAGACTCAATCCAACTAAAAATGCATGCTATTATAGTGATTTTCGCAGCCAAGAATTAAACGAAGAAGGATGATGTCTCAGGATAATGTGAATAAGGGCAAAGCTGCTGTGAGCATTTTATTTCTTGAATTATGTTTATTTAAGTATTTTCATATTCTGTTTTTATTTAAAGGACACTTCCTGTGTATATGAGTTTAACTCAATGATATATTGCTAAAAAATAAATGCGTGCAAGGGAAAATAAAAGTGATACAACTATCAGAGGGGATGTTTTATATTTAAAACATTTTTTGTTTTATATGAAAATACGTCAAGAACAGAATAATAAATTCGGCATGATGAAATGCAAAGGTTTCAAATCCTATGATGTCGAAGGGATCTACGGATGGATTCACCAGTATGGGTGAGCCTACGAAAAACCCTTAAGTGGGAAGCCCTTAAGTGGGTGTGGCCAAAAGATGCATAACCAAAACATTTCTTATTTTATGTAATTAAAATAAAAGAGCTTAAGGGTTAGCATTATGATATATATATATATATATACTATCAAAATTATGATTTATTGAAATGTATGCATATTGTTATCTCTCATTTCCTGCATGTATAACTATTTCGCAAAATACTGTTTTCACATAGTCATACTTTTTATGACTAACTCACAGTGGACACTTTTTTTAGGAGAAAGGAGTTACGCCAAGTGCACCACCCAGGTTCACCGCAGAGGACCTGACTAAGGTAACTATAGACGCCCAGGAGTGGCACCAAGCTCTTTGCCTCGATGATTCGTGTGTATTTTGTAAAGAGTGACTACTTTTATGTTTTTCATGTATATAAATAAATGACATGTATGTATTAAGAATGAAATAAAAATCTTTGTGTAAAGCTCTTTGTACTACTGTATTACGACCATGTATTGAAACTCACGTTCGATTCTCGAATCATTTGGGAAGCCCGATAGTTTGGGTCTTCATAACTTGGTATCAGAGGGAACAGTTTTCAAACACTTGTGTCATAGACAGTGCAAAGTCATAACACTAATGAACCTCTAATGTAAAACTTTCCTACATAGGAACCCGTGCACGCACACTCCAGTCGACGAAGCCGTCAGGAGATTCGCGAGGAGCGTGAAGTTCAGCAAGGGACCAGATCTGAGGGAAGTGACAACGGGCATCATCAACGCCCGTCATACTTTGTGCACGCCATCGCGGAAGCTTTGAAGATGGTTTTCTCTACGTTAGCTATGTTAGGACCCACACTTTCTCTAGTTGATCCTACGCCTAGACAACATTCGATGAATCCACCTCCTGAAAGTCCTCCCGCAGCAATTGCACCATAGTACCGACAACTGGACGTTGACCTCAAACAATTTATAGAATTGAAACCACTGACCTTTGTAGGAGGCTTGTCTCTATCCTTTAGAGACGGAAGATTGGATACTCCGCATCGAAACCATATTTCAAGTCATGCATTGCCCGGAGGATCGAAAGGTCGAATTCGCATCATTTTTGTTGGAAGGTGCAGCAAAACGTTGGTGGAACAACATCATCGCTACAAAATTCGCCAGATGTGGTGTTGTGATGTGGACAAATTTCCTACAGGAATTCACCAACTGGTTCATACCCCAATCTGAGAAACGAGTTCTGCACGACAAATTCTTGCGACTCGTTCAGGGCACAAAAACAGTTCTTCAATACGAGACAGAATTTTCAAAACTGGCATTCTATGCCGAGTCTCTCGTAACCTCTGAAAAAGATCGTTGCTGACAGTTCCAACAGGGACTGCAAGACGATATTCGAAACCTTCTTGTCCATCTTGATATTTTAGAATATGGAAAACTGGTCGAGCGAGCACGCTTAGTAGAGATAGCTCAGGAAAAATCTCAGAAGCGGCAAGATGGAGGGAAAATAAAGATGACGGAAACACCAACTCAAGATGAAACCCAAAGCAAAATGTTAAAACTTTGCAAACTGGCCCGTCAACAAATACTTCCCAAACAACTGCGGCAAAATGTACTAAGTGTGGCCATCCTCATCGAGGAGAATGCTTAAATGACGCTTGTTTTTATTGTCGTCAGCCTGACCACATTAAGAAACATTGTCCAAAGCTGGTTAATAAACCTCTCATTCCAACGCCGCAACAGTTGTATCAACTATATGCTGAGTCAATTGCATCTGCATCTGCACCAGCACCTGCTCCTGTCCCTGCTCCAGCTCCTCTAGAAGTTCCAGCAGAACGATTAAGCTTACCTCGAGCATATACGTATGACAAATAAGTTGTGATTTGAAATACTTTGTCTACTTGTATATATCCTGGAATATGAATAAAGTGAAATTTTCTTTAACAGTTTTCGAGGACAAAAACTCTTTTAGAAGGCAAGATTTGTGACAACCCAAAATTCGCAAAACAAAATATTTATTTTTCCCCGATGATGAGATAAGACAGTAAAATTTTTTTTAATATTTGTTTGCGCAATTGCCGTTTCTTTGATTTTGGTTTTATGTCAAGATGTCACTTGATTATTATCATTTGGTGGCTTGGAGGTTGATCTTCTTTTGTTGTTGACCGGCTAGGCTTGTTGTTAGCTAAGTATATTGTTGGCTTTATTCTTTAAGTGGGCTACTGTTATCAATTTCAGGCTGGAAATAGGTGTGCTGACAGCTATTTTTGACATTTATAATTGGTGTAGCTGGTTGGTTTGATTGTTTTGACACTTGGTCATGCCAAGCGTTAGCTGAAATTGACGTTGGGGATTCATTTGGTGACACCTATTTGAGTTATCAAATTCATTTTGGCCTTTTGCTGCCTCTTCACTGCCTATGCTCCTCTTTAAATACCTGGTGGATTCTCTCCTCATCTCCCATTTCCGGCTGCTCTCCCTCTCCTCTGCTGCACCTTCTGCTACCTTGCCGCACCGCTGCTCCTGAGCTGCTGCTGCCCCCCTAGATGCTTCTTTGTCGCTGCCTTGATGCACCTCTACCGCTGGACTGCTGTTTCTTCCTCTGTTTTCTACCCTTCAGTACATCCGTTAGAGGTCTAGGAAGGATCTCGCCACCCTCAAGCGATCCTTGAAGGATTGGTTGTGTAGCACCTCCTTCCTCTTCCACTGTATGGATGTTCTCCTCCCTCTCTACTTTCTGAATTTCAGATAATAAGGTTATTTTTAGCTGGCTTTTCTTGCTATTTTTTCGCTGAAATGTGGTTGTTTTCTTGCAGTTTTTATGCTGCATTTTCGCTGGTTTTTCGACGACATTTTGCTGCACTGTTGTGCTGTTTTGGTAGCTGTTTGGAGGCAATTTTAGCACTGTTTTTACTGATTTTATGTAAGCTTTACGGGACAGCATTTTTATGAGGACGGATTCTCCATTTAGGGGCTGGTTAGCCCATTTTGAGGCACAAATATAGCTGTCCAGCAAAGTATACGAGCTGAATTTGGTTTTCTAAGGTCATTTCAGAGTATTTTGAGTTTTTCAGTTTATTATATTTGACTTTCCAACTTTTCGTAAATCCCTTATGAATTATAAGAGACGCAACCCAATTAAAAATGCATGCTATTACAGTGGTTTTCGCGGCCAAGAATTAAACGAAGGAGGATGACGTCTTAGGATAATGTGAATAAGGGCAAAGCTGCTGTGAGTATTTTATTTTTTGAATTATGTTTATCTAAGTATTTTCTTATTCTGTTTTTATTTAAAAGACACTTCCTGTGCATATGAGTTTAACTCAATGATATATCGCTAAGAAATAAATGTGGGCAAGGGAAAATAAAAGCGATACAGCTATCTGAGGGGATGTTTTATATTAAAAACACTTTTTGTTTTATATAAAAATACGTCAAGAACAGAATAATAAAACTCGGCATGAGGAAATGCAAAGGTTTCAAATCCTATGATGAAGAAGGGTTATACAGATGGATTCACCAGTATGGGTGAGCCTACGGAAAGCCCTTAAGTGGGAAGCCCTTAAGTGAGTGTGCCCAAAAGATGCATAACCAGAGCATTTCCTATTTTATGTAATTAAAATAAAAAGACTTAAGAGTTAGCATTATGATATATACTATCGAAATTATGATTTATTGAAATGTATGTATATTGTTATCTCTCATTTTCTGCATGTATAACTGTTTCACGAAATACTGTTCTCATATAGTCATAATTTTTATGACTAACCCAGAGTGGACAATTTTTTAGGAGAAAGGAGCTACGCCAAGTGCACCACGCAGGTTCACCGCAGAAGACCTGGCTAAGGTAACTATAGACGCCCAGAGTGACACCAAACTCTTTGCCTCGATGATTCGTGTGTATTTTGTAAAGAGTAACTACTTCTATGTTCTTCATGTATATAAATAAATGACATGTATGTATTAAGAATGGAATAAAAATCTTTGTGTAAAGCTCTTTGTACTAATGTGTTGCGACCATGTATTGAAACTCACGTTCGATTCTCGAATCATTTGGGAAGCCCGATAGTTTGGGTCTTCACATAACCCTAGGCTTCTTTTCCCCGTGCAAACTCCCTCACGCAGCCCCTCATACAACCCCCAAAATCCAGTCATGTTGGGTGTCTAGAATTCAAGCACCGTTTACTTTCACTGTTGAATAATTAAATTTACTATTCACCCTATAGTTTCCAAACAGTTAAACCCTCCTAGTCCATTGCTGACCTCCAGTTTTCCTTACAACAGGCCGCCTGTTGCTGTCCTGTGCCCCCTGTTTCAGCCGCTTCTCCCTCCGCCTAGCAGCCCTCCAACAGCCACCCCCCTCCAAAGATTCCAGCCACCAACGTACCCTCTTTCGTGGATCCACTCCCCACAGCCACCGCCTCCAAAAATCAGTCTAGATCTGGAAATTTCAGCCCGAATCCAATCTCAAATTATCGGATTTACTCTTCCCCGACCAGATCTATCCATATGTGGCCGGATCTATCCATTTCCGGTCTGATTCCACCTTCCACGTCGAGGCCAGCCACCTACATCGTTTTCGACGCCTCCGGTTGCACCTTGGATCGTCTTATACGCATCTCCGACTCCGGATTCTTCAGTGTCTTGGTCAGTCCACTATTTGGTGAGATTTAGTTGTACTGGTTTATTTTTTTCAGCACTTTTATATTGGGTTGGATCACTATATTAGTTTGGATACCTTGTATTGTGGTACATTGTTAGATAATTATCGTGATTTGCAGGATTTATTCGTCGTGCGCTCGTGCTTTGGCCCTCCACGCGGAGGAAAGACGAAGCTTGTTTTGCTCTAATTAAAATATTTGCCTTGCTGTGAATGATTTGCATGGGATGTTAGAACTTATAATCTAATTGTGATTTTTCTGTCGGGCTTTTGTATAGCATGTAGGGTTAGGTCACCAAGTTTCCCACCGCCTGTAGATTCGCCCTGCGTCACTTGTTGTTTTGACTGCCTATGTTGATGTCATCCTTCTGACCGGTGACTATAAGGAAGGCATTGCCTCACAAAGAAACATCTTTTTCAATACTTTGTAACAAAAGATATGAGGTCTCCTAAGTATTTTCTGGAAATTGAAATATCACGAAAGCACAACTCAGTGGTTCTCTCTTAACCCAAATATGCAATTGATCTTTTAAAAGAAACAGGCTTGCTGGGAGCTAAACCGGCTCAATGTCCAATGGTAGTTGGTGAAGATAAACTTTGGAAAGAGGACTATCCACTTCTTTCAGATTGTACTGGGTATAGATGCCTAATGAGTAAGCTCATCTACCTGACAGTAACAAGACCTGATATCTGTTATGTTGTGGGCTAGGTCAGTCAGTTCATGCAAGCTCCCAGGGAATGCTATTTACAATTAACTATAAAAATTTTGGAATACGTGAAGGGGTCTCTTGGAAAATTTCTATTATTTCAGAAGAATAACCATCTAAGGATTGAAGTCTATTCTGATGTCAGCTATGCTGGCGATAAAGAAGATCAAAAGTCTACATCTGATTTTTGCACATTTGTAGGAGGAATTGAGGAAATCTAGTTAGCTAGAAAAGCAAGAAACAAAATGTTGTCTTTAGATCTAGTGATGAGGCTGAGTTCAGGAGTATAACATCGACCACTTGTGAACTGAAATGATTACATGCTTTTATGAGTGATCTTGGAGAAATTTATTAATATTCGTTACCAATGTTTTGTGACAACAAAGATGTCATATACATATCAAGAAATCTAGTCTTTCATGAGATGACAAAACATATTGAAGTTGACTGTCATTTCATCAGAGAAGAAATATTGAAGAAACAAATTTGCATCGCGTTCGTCACTTCCGTTAAAGAACATGCAGATGTTTTTACTAAGTCTGTATCTTCCTCGTTTTCTAACATTTGTGACAAGCTGGACATGATTGACATATATGTTCCAACTTGAGGGGAAATGTTAGAACCAAAGAAGGTTGGCGATTAACAAGGTTTACCCGCAGTTGCGGTCTGGCGGTTAGGATCTCTCTAATCGCTACACGTATGCCTATTGTTCTTGATGGATTGTTAACCACAAGTTTGTGTTGGTAGTGACCGGTGGATCCAACATTGATACCAGTGACCGGTGGATCCAACATTGATACCTGCTCGAGGTCGCTAATTGTTAGGAATGGTTAGTTTGTCTAACCGCACTGCTCGTGCGGTCTTCTTATGTCTATCCGCACTAGTCGGCCATTATAGTAATTGTAGATTTAGTCCTACATCGTATATTGTAATTTCTCTCATCATCCTCCATTCTATATAAAGGAGGTCATGTTTTGTAATATTCAGATTTTTTGGAAATAAAAAATTCTGTTATTTTCAATTTTTTGCTTGGTATTGCTAATTTTGGTTTTGTTATTTCTAAGTTTTCACAAGCAGATTTTTTATTAGGGACACAGGAGTGCACCCGAACACACGAGCTTGATAGTCTACCTTGCTTCCCATCACACGGTCATGCACCCCCATTGGGCATGCATCCATACACATGGGCGTTGTCTGGGCATTTGTCCAGATCTTCTCCCAGAATGGCAGTCAGAAGCGTATTGGCAAATCGTGCATTATTATGCATGGGCGCGCATCTACATGCACAGTTGTGCGTTCTCAATTCCGAAGAGCCCGAAAGAAAATTTTTTGTAAGATGGCGTACGTATCCATGCACGGGCGTGCGACTGTGCGTGTAGAGCCCAGTTTCACTTGACACCCATTGTTTCACCTCATCTTTCTACCAGATGAACCTATATCAACAAGGGCAAGGGTAAGGTTTGCAACAAGATGTTCAAAGAGGATTTCAGGGTGTTACATCGACCTCACCTACTGACATATTGTGGCGGTACCGCAACCTCAAGACTTGTGACCAGATCCTCACTATGGCGCGAGCGCACCTCTTCCAGGCACGAGCACTCATGGATAAAGCATACAACCACAGGCACCGTGAGCTCTTCTTCGCATCCATAGAGTGGGTATGACTGAAACCCCACTCTTATTGACATACATAAGCTATGATGGGCTCCGTACCACAAGTTGGGACCCAAGTACTACCATCCCTTTTAGGTGACCCGAGAGATTGGGCAAGTTGCAGGCCAGACTTCAGCTCCTTGTTGAAGCTAGGATCCGCAATGTCCTCCTTATCTCACAGTTGAAGCCCTTCATTTGACCAACCCCAGTGACGCCCTTGGTGACCCTCCTGCCACAGCTCGACGACAAACTTGATCTCAATGAAGGAGATATTATGGGTCCACGAATGGGGAGCAATGTATCAACGACTGATGAAGCCGCACATGGACGGAGCGAGTCCCCTTGTTTTCTGATTTTTTATGTATTTCCTATGCACTATAAACATTTGATTATTACTCATTTGTTAAGCCTTATCAGGGGCATTTTGGATATTTGGCATTCAAGGCCACAACCTACTTTGTGAAGATGAGAATGAAATCAATGCAAAGGATTATTATCCAAAATTTTCTTTCTGCTTCTTGTCTCTCTCTCTCTGCCTTCTATCCGGAAGAACCCTCTAGGGCTTGCTCCTCAAGCGAGCGTCTTCCTCTTCACACCGATCGACTCCAATGCCAAGAAGCAGTAATGGTTCCTCTCTGGCTTCTCTCTCTTTTCCTCCGGCGCACCGTAGGCCCACCATGATCAGGAAAGGGGAATTCCAACCTCCTCCGTAACATCATCCTCGTCTGACCTCACACAAGATCTCAATTTGGAGCATGTATTAGAAAGAAATTATTGTGGTCACTTAAATAGTGTGCACCCTGTTTGGGAGTATGAACTAAAAATCCTGTCTACTTACCAAGCAACAGATGGTTCCTTTGGATTTAATTGTGCAGCTGAAGGAGTATTTTCACTTGCTTAAATCGGTTTGGTATTTTGCAGAGTAAGAGGATGTTTAGGAGGGTTTCTCTAGTTATCTTGTTCCCCGTGTTAAATCTAAATGATGGAGAACTGTTTGAGCTTGCAAGCAATGTCAGCCATAGTACTCATCTCTAAATGAATGTCCTTTTTGACGGGGATCAGCACCATGGAGTAGAACACCGGCCATTCAAGGTCATTACTGGTTTATTCTCTCCACATCCCGTATATTAAGATCATGATGACCAACGTTTGTAGTTGTGTTCCAAGCGATGTTTCCATCATTGTGTATTTTCTTTTATTTTTTTAAATGTGTATCATTTGTTTTTGGTGAATATTGGGATTTGGGACTGAGCGATGAGTGTCATTCGCGAATTTGCTCTAGGACTGAGCTATTTATTTATTGATCTTGGAGAGATATTTTGCTGTATCCATTGTTTGAGAAGTTCTCTTGGAGCCACCGGCCAAACTATGTAGTTGAATCCCTCACATGTGCATGGAGATATTGGAGCCTCCCTACCACTGGTCATTGCCCCCATTCCCAATCGGCCTTGTCTTTCCTTGCCAACTGACATCCCCGCACCAGCCCTACCAAGAATTCCCCACCTCACCACCAGGACATAAGAACTCCAGCCATCCATTCCTCTATTCCACTTTGCACTCCATGGTTATTTGTTACTACGGTGCATCCGCCTAAGCACGCTGTCTCACAGGAGTTCTGAGACTGCTTATGGAAGCCTCCATGATAACTTCATTGTGTACTTAATTAGTATTAGTTAATTAATTATTATTAATTAATATTAGTTAATTTAATTGAAGTATTTTTTAATTGCGTTGTCATTCCTCATCTATATAAGGGGGAGGAGTATGTGTGTTTGAGTGTGTTTTTGGATAGTTAAAGTTTGGGCTCTCATTTTAGAGAAACTCCTTGGAGGACCCAACCTCCAAGAGTTGGCGGGAGTTCGTCTCATGATTGTATCTTATTCGTATGCAATGTGTAATGAAATTTTCTCTTCAGTAACAATGGTCTGACTAGTCGCCCTCCGCCCGCTGTCCTTTCAGCCGCTGGGTACCAACGCTTCCGTCAACAATCACTTCAATCAAACTACAACCCAGCTTCACGACAACATCGCCGTCCTTCGCAGCATCCAGGCCAATCGGACAATACACGTGGCTTCCTCAATGGCGGCACCTACTTCAACAACAAACGTCTGTTGGTCTGATAACCTATCTCACAGCTCCTCGCCGATTTCTACTGTGCATGGCGAGTTCTTTTCCGCTCCTTTTGCGACACCCCCGTCCAAAGCAACTCAATTCTAGTTCGACGGCATCGCTCCCAGCTCTCGATCTTTGTCACTCACAGTGCCCACGCAGTTGTTTGAAGCTTAGTGTGACGTCTTCATCGCCGCTCCTCCCGCCCGATGCTGCCTCTGATATCTCCCCACCGACCTTCTTGCACCGGAACATCCCTCTCCATGCCACATGCTACCGACATCGACCCCCTGTGGTCTGGATTCCAGGTCTTCCCCATGACTCCTTCGTTGGCCTCAATACATGGAGGAATCAATGCCCTCCTTCGACGACAAACCTGTGCACAATCGTATCATTCTTGTTTCCTTCTGCTGCCTAATGCCAGCTATCATCCGCACTTCCTTACATTTCCCTCTCGCCTCCAACATTTTCTCCTTCGTGCAACACGTTTCCTTCACACGACCACACAACACCCTGTCTTATTCGCCCTTCCTGCATCTCCTCTCTCTCATGATAGCTATTGGGCACACAAGTTTTCCATGGATCTCATTGACATGGAGGGCTTGAACTTCCACTGGGTATGTTGGCTCCATCAATCGAAACCCATCCTCTCATGGTCGGACCTTCAGCATAATCTAATCCTTCGTTACGATGTACGCTACTCGGGAACCATGGTGGCTTGCCTTTGTGACATCCACCAAATGGGTTCCCTCGACAACTACATCGACGAGTTTATTTCCTTAGCCACACATGTGTCAGGTCTACCTCCAGATCGCCACTCAGCTTTTTTATGCATTGCCCGTTGCCGCATATCCGTGTCCATTTGTGCACACACCACCTTGGTCGATTCCTGATGTCATAGATATCACCAACTTGGTGGAAGCAGATGTTAATGTCACATTTGTCCACACTGAACGTTCACCAAGGAGTTTTCCGCTCCAAAAGCTGGCTTGCCTCCAGTACTCTTCTGACCGCCACCACAGGGTCATATGACGGCTCCTCCGCATCTCGGACCCCTCAGCTACCGACCAGCCCACGACTGAGCAATTAGGAGTATCACGATCTTCACACTAAGGGTCTCTGTTTTCGTTGCAAACATCGTTATTCCTCGACTCATGATTGTTTCCTGAAGGAGCACTGCATCACCATTGACGAGGAGGAACCCGAGGTCACCCTTGGAGATTTTGAAGCCCTGAAGGGCGATGACACACCACACGACAATGGAACCCAAGTGATCTTGCATGTTTTAGATCTTCCATGCTTCGCAGTTGGCGACATCTTTAGACTCCCAAATTATGAAACTCTCTAGTTCCATGTATTACACTCCCGTGATTATGATGATTGATAATGGGTCAGTCACAACTTCATCTCCTTGCATTTGGTGGCACAACTCGACATTCAACCATCTACTGCTCCGCATTTCTTTGTTTGCTTTGGCGACGATCGCCACAGAGCCACTAAGGCGGGTGGGTGGGGGTCCGTACAACCTTGGACATGACTTTGGGCCACTTCCCTCTCCGAGCAGATTTGTACTTTTTTCTGCTAGGTGTTGTTGACGTCATACTTGATGTCATGTGGCTTCGTACCTGCGGCGGCGTGTATGCCAATTTGGTGTGCATGACGATGTGTGTTTCATCAAGCAGGAGCTCCTTTACTTTTGCTGTGGAGGCCTCCCTTCCCTTACCCATCAGGCATCGGCCTTCCAATTTCCTCAGCAAATAGTGGCAGCAGAATCTGCCGCACGCTGGTGGAACAATGTCAAGTTGACCCTCCAGGCCGCCCCCAGCACTCCAGGTGCAGTGCATCGTGGACATTTTCCTAGGAGTCTTTGTCGATGCCACACACCTTTCACCTTTGTGTCAATGGAGTCGACATTACCTTCGGCCATACCAGACATCCCGCCTCTTGACTACTTCCGCTAGCGCATCCAGGATATGCGCACTTTGTCACGAGAGGATCTTTTCGACTCTCCATAGATCCAATATTGGTTTTGTGTGTTGGCCAAACTCCATCCGAGGCCTCGTGGGTGGGTTGTTACGCATCCCGCAATCACTTCTGAAACTTCTGCCTTGTAGACAAGACATATTTTCCAGAGGGCGACATTGTTACGAATACAAACGAGGGGCGAGGGACTAGGAGACGAGGACACGCCACATATATCAATGTCGGGTCCGAGTAGACGAGGCGTGAATCCCAACATGATGGCGGATGTTGGCCAGTAGCGTGCACGGGCATCGCGTACCAGTCAACGATTTGTTTTATTTTTACCTATGTATCACCGGCCCTGTTGTTAGATCAATTTGAAAGTGCCTTGGAGGCTGAATCTATTCCTCCAATCTCCCCTCTTCTTCATCCCCCCTGCTCCTCTTTCAAACCGTACTTCCTAACAAATCTACTAAATGATGAGGCGGACCTCCTTAGCTTTGATTTGGTAAAGACCGCTGAGGAGGATATAGTAGTGATTATTAAGGTAGGATAGAAGAGCGACGCTGATAGAGCCTTAGTGATGTCGTTGTGAGACTAAAGTTGCACACATTCAGGTACATGAGGATTGGGGACTCGACTATCTTTGACACCTACTTTCCTAGCTTGGCTGGTGCCTGCGAGCCTGCCATTGATAGCGGAAGTTGTGTCAATATTGTGTAAAAATAGGTGCTCTAGCATATGAAGGTCAAGGTTGAGCCGCATCCCCATACTTGTTTGGGTCAACAAGACTGTGATACAACCAACAGTCTGTGATACAACCAACAGTGTCTTGTGCCTATTAGTTTTGCGTCATTAGGGGGCTTGGTGTGGTGTGGTGTGGCGTTCTCCCGATAGATGTTTCCCACATGCTCTTGGTGGACTGACTAGATTCCCACATTGAAACCCCCTGAATTTACCCAAGAGCAAGTGGGCAAACTTAGAAGCCCCTGCACGTTGTTAGACTGAGCAAGTTTTTCGGAGTAGCGAGTATGGCGTTATGTATGTAGTTGGTTGCATCACAGATTTCTGAGGACACTACTAATGTCTCATATCTCAGTTGTTCATCCAGATGATCGACGAGTTTGCTGATATACTACTCGATGAGCTGCCTCCCCTTAGGAACATTCTGCACGCGATTGACCTCTTAGGAGCTTCACCACAAAACCTCCCCCACTATCATGTGTCCAGACGAGGATGTCTGAGTTGAAGCATCAAAACAATGACTTGAAGAATTTATTTGCGAGAATTTGAGTTCACGCAATATTCTGACCTTTCTCACCCCTAGGAGGACATGAGTTGACATTTCTCTATCCTTTGCCTTGGCAACCTGTTATATGCAGGGTTCGTGCCCAGATTTTCTTGAAGATCAACTTACGTAGTGAGTACCGTCAGATTTGAGTGAGGGGAGTGGAAGATGACATCTAAGATGGACGGCTGACCTATACGAGTGATTAGTGATGCCATTTGAATTATTGAACACCCATATTGCTTTCATGAGTGTCATAACTCAGATATAGAAGCACCGCATAGGCGAATTCCTAGTCGTATACTTCAATGATACTAGCCACATTCAAATCACCCTTTTCTTCTCCATGTCATATTTGATTTCCTCCATAAGGAGCACATATACTTTAAGGATGAGTTCTCCCCCGACGAGAGGGTAACGATTTTAGCATGGAGAACATCATCTTGTAAGCGACCTACGAGTCTACGACTGCTCTTTAGTGTTTGTCTTATTCATTTTCACTTCTGCATGTAAAAGGTTGCATCGGGATATCTTGTCTTGATATAAAAAAACGTTCAGAGAGTGATCATTAATGCCGCCACTATGAACTATCGTTCGTGAACTCCCAACCTCACGCAAGAAACTTTATCCATTTTTATGTTAAGAATTAGTTTTTTTTGTCAAACACATTTCGTGACAGTGACTTTTTTACCAAACTTACGGATCACAAATACCGCACCAAACTGATGAATTCACGGCTGCCAGACCCAAAATCAAAGAGTGCAGAAGATACTCATATAAAATTACAAAACAGCTTTTCTGGTTTAACCAAGAGAAAATCAAATGTCTAATCTTTGCATACAAAATTTCTCTTTTAATTACTGATCCTTTTTTATATCGGTTTATCATCATAATGTTATTTTCTTTCCCCCACAGTTTTTATAGGTGCAGCTTCGATCCTGTGAATGGCGGGCAAATGGCGCAGCAGGAGTACATTCCATTCCTCAAGTTGGAAACCCACCAATCTAGACCCACAACCACATCCTGACCCTATATATATATATATATATATATATATATATATATATATATATATATATATATATATATATATATATATATATATATATAAGAAATGCTGTTTATATCTGTAAATAAACTCTCGATTGAAATAAACATGTATGAGTTGGTGGAGACACATTTAGGGTCTGCTTGTTTGGGCGGTGGGAATGGAGCTCCGTTGGGAATGGAGGGAGGAGGTTGCGGCGGGGTTGAATGTATGTTTGTAGTGATGGGAATGGAGGTTTACCGAATGATTATTTTGAGCGTTTTTGGTGTTTTTCTCCCAACGGAGATGGAGGGAAAATGTCCAAACAAACGGAGTATTAGGCTCCGTTTGGGAGGACTTATTTTCACCGGTCAAGCGGTCATGACCGCATGAACCAGAACTTAATTAAGGTCCGATTCATGCGGTCGTGACCGCTTGACCGGTGAAAATAAGTCCCCCAAACGGAGCCTTAGTGTGCGATACAAGGCTGAATGTGACATGTGATTATTATCTTTATAAATATGAAATTGTTATATGCGGAGCAAAAATTCTCTCCCCAACTTAAATGTCTCATCATTAATTTAATTAAAGAACCTTTATCTGCAAAACAAATCTCTAAATGATAATTTAAGGAATAAAAAGCTATGCAAATTTTAATTTTCTTTTATGCTGTAATTTATTATTTGTACAGTTATGCGTATATTTAAAAATGTTGATAAAATTACCAATAAAGTGCTCTCGGTAAAATCTCGCTGGATGTTAAACCATTGCCGGCCAGCTGGATGGAGTTGTGGCAGCTCCTTTTGAGGCAGAGTTATAAAAAGTGTTGTTGCCATCTACTCAATTTTTTTTGTAGATCGGATTAAATTAAACCGTCTTAGCCCGGAAATGATCGAGCGTGTAAACAATAACAGAAAATAGAAAGTTGAAAAGACAATTTTTTTAACGTTGAAAATTCGTCAATTGGATAAAAAATCACTTGTCAGGATCGGTGTTGATCAAACTTTTATTATTTGTTGTCGTGGTACAGAACTTTAAAGGGAAGAGAGAATACTGGGCTCGAAGAGTGACAGACCATCTCTCACAGAACTAATTCTTTTTTTCTGACAGACCACCTCTCACACACTGGATGCTTAAGAGTCCTTGACTGTCGCTTGTAGGTGTGAGTTGCTTATTTAGCTTGTCTTGCGCCTTATCTTTAACGGCTTGTTGTTGTGTTTAGAGGAGTCTGTGACATTGGTCTTGTCGGCTACCGGTATACTTCTTCCTGAATTGAGAATGTCGAGTGCTACCAATCCTGGGAACGAGGCATGTGGAGGCGCACTTGGAGCAGTCTTGAGATCGGAGCGCATGACAACGCACTTGGAGCAATGGACGTACGAGAGGATGTATGCAAGAAAGAATGTGTGCACGACGGAACGTGTGCACAGAGGGACGTGCACGAGAGAGAGTGTGCAAGGAGGAACGTGTGCACGAAGGATCGCACAAGTGATGGTGAAGAGACTCACGCAAGGAGGAACGCGCACGAGGAACATGCGCCCAAAGGAAGGTGCGCACGTTGGCGGGGAGACGCGCGCGAGGGGGAGTGCGCGCGAGTAGGAACGTGTACATAAAGAGGCGTGCACACGTTGGCGAAAAGATGCGCGCAAGACGGAGCACGCGCAAGGAGGGACATGCTCACAAAGGGACGCACACACTTAGGAGGAGAGGCACACGCAAAGAGGAAGCATGCGCAAGGAGGAACGTGCACATGGATGGACGTGCGCACAGATGGACGTGCACATTTAGGAGGAGAGAATGAGGAATTGTAAGATAAATGAGTGAGAAAATCAGTAGGAATGGGAGAGGAGAGAGAAAATTCGTGGGAGTAGGAGAAAAGAGAGAAAATTCGTAGGAGGAATTTCGGAAACAGGAAAAGGTTGAAATGAAGGAGGGTCTGAGGCTCTATTTATACGTCCAGAGGTAGTTACAGTGATTATCTAGTTAATCACAGACCGTGAGCATCATAATTATTAATTGCAGACCGATAATATAATGCATTATGCATACATTATTCTATTAATTTTATTAAACGCAGATCATCTCTAATTTTGGCTACGCATTTCTCCCACTACGGGAGGTTACTCGAGTGGTTGCGTGTGTGGTTACCCATGTAACCGACGGAGGTGATCGCAGAAGTGCGGTCGGACGACGGAGAGTTTATGATGGAGAAGGGGATGGCTGATGGCGGGAATGGTCGAGCGACGGAGGCCGAGCGGCCGAGAGGCCACTCGACGACGAAGCCCGGGCGATTGATGGAGCGGGCGGCCACCACGGGATCTCCCGCCGCAGGCGGCCGAGAGGATGCTCAATCCGAGCACCCAGAGTGCGGGATGGCTTGGAGGCCATCCACCCTCCTTGGCAAATAGGGATGCCTGGATCTAGGAGGCCAGGAGGCCGCCTGATCTGGGCGGCCAGAGAAGCGGGATGGCCTGGGGGCCGCCCGCTTCCAACAAACGCTGCCTGAATCTGGCGGCCAGGACGCCGCCCGCTACAACATGGCGGGGCCGCCCGCTTCCAACAAACGCTGCCTGAATCTGGCGGCCAGGACGCCGCCCGCTACAACATGGCGGGGCCGCCGCCAGATCCGTGTGGTTCCCTCAGCTGAAAAAGGGGCTGCCTCGATTTAGGAGGCCAAGAGGTCGCCGGATCCAGGCGGTCAAGGGGGGGAAGGGCGGTCGGGAGGCTGCCCGTCTACGAGAGGAAGGCCGCACATTATGTGCAACCAGTTCTGTGTGCGGCCCCATGTTGTGCGCTGGTGCGTGCAGCCAGGGCCACGCGCGAGTGCGCACAGCCAGACCACGTGCTCGCGCACGCTATCAGGTTGGGCACGCTCGGGTGCGGTCAACGGTCGGGGTTGCGCTCGTTGGATTCGCGATTCACCCAGATCAGTTAAAGGGAACTTCATCATATGCCCCCAAATTTTCAGAGGTCATTTTCCTAGAAAATGAGCCAGAAAATTTTCTCGAAACAACTCTTTTAAAGTTTATTGATATGGCAGATGATCACAAGCATGCACAGTTATGTGCTTGCTGTTCTGCTTAGGAGCAAGAAAATGTGGGCTTATTGCATGGTGATGAGCATGCCAAAGGTGTAGTAAATGCACAGGAGGTGCAATGTATAAAATGTGAATGGTGAGTGTCATACGTTGATATGTGTTGTGGGCGTAGTGCGCGCAGGTGTATATTTGGGCTTTATGGGCGTATGGTGCATCGCGCGTTTCGTGCATTATGTGTGCATGGCACAATGTGAGTGGCACGATGTGAGACACAATTAGCACGGTGTGTGCGCAGGTCTCACTGCATGCGGTGTGTAATGTGCACAATACACTTAGCTCTTCTTGGAGCAGGTTGGCTTTTGTAAGAAACTGCACAGAATACCTGTAAGATTGGAGGTGTAGGTGTTTTGTAAAATATTGTGGTTACGTTATTGCGATATAATCGGCCTCTCTTTTTAAAGAATCTGTTTGAGATTTTAGGTTCAGGCCTTGACCCTGGTTATTAATGTTGTTGGCGAGTTGTTGCTTCGCCTTTGTTGAACCTTTGTATTTTTGTGTTGTATAGCTGTGTTTGAATCTGATACCTTTGTACTTTGTATTTCTGCACTTTATAATGACTTCAGATATTGTTGCAACACTTTGAACGTTTCTTTGTATTTGTTAGATGATATATGAAAAAATGATGTAAAGGCCCATTTATAGGTCCATCTCTCCTTTCTCCTTTAGTCCCACATCTTTTGTATATTATTCTTTTTCCTTCTCTTCTCCTATATATTTGTACTCTCTCTTGTATTTTATACTTGAAGAAGGATATACAAGGTTTGCTCATTGTTCTCTACATGGTATCAGAGGGATAGCGGTCCGGCCTGTGTCTAACCGCATAGTACCCCAGTTTAACCGGGCGGCTTGCTCTTTTTGCTTACCGCTCGGCTTTGCGCCTTCTCTACTTCCCTAACCGTCTCCTTCTTCTCTCCCGTGGAACCATCTTCTCACCTATTCTACGCCATTTTTATAGCCTTCCTCTCTCTGGCTCGTGGACTCCACTTCCGTACAGTTAGTTTTCTTCTAACTGCCTCGTGCTACTCTCTATTCGTTGCGGTCTTCCCTCTTCCAGCGGTTAGATCTAACCGTCTGACCTATTTTTCTCACCGTCCGGCCTTTGCTCTTGTTGCGGTCTGCTTCTTACCGCTCGGTCTTCTGCTTGTTCGCCAATCTCTTCTTCTCGCTGGCCTAGTTCCTATTTTGCCGCTTACCTGCTCTGTCGTCTTGCTGCTAGTTGCGGTCTGTTCTTGCCGGTTTGGTGGCCTCGATCTGACCGTCTCAGACTGCTGACTTCACCTCTCCGCTTCGGCTTCTCTAGTCGCTGCGACTAGACTTCGCCCAGAAGTCGCTACTTACCGTGCGATCTCCTCTAGTCGCATTCGACCTCTCTAGTCGCTACCTCTGGTGACCATTTCTAGTCACTGCCTCTTCTCTCCACGGCTACTTCTGCTCGCTGCTCTCAGCGCTACTTCATTAGTAATTGTTGGTTCTGTTTGGCTAACTACGTGCCTTCTAAACGCCCAGTTTATGTGCGTAGTCGCAGCCCAGTAATATGGCTTCACATTCCACCACTGTTGTCGATTCCTCTCCTCTTCCAGACTTTCCTTGTGCTGCTCCTGAGCTTCGGGATGAGCTATGCATTACCAGTATTTCTCTTCGTGGCAAACAAAATTTTGTGGAATGGGTACACTCCGTTCGGCATGTGCTACAAACTAAAGGTATCATTCATCATCTCACCAAGCCTTCTCCCACTGAACCCACTGATGAGTGGATCCGTGATGACGAACGAGTTCAATCTTGGCTTCTCAATTCTCTGGACACTGAGCCCTATCGTATGACCATGTATCATGAGACCGTTCACGCTATGTGGACCGATCTTCATTCTCTCTACTCTGGGAAGGACAGTCTTCAGCACTTGTTTGACATTCTTACTGATTTTCAGTCCCTCGATGTTGGAGTTACAGGATACATCACCTCTTTTGTTGCGTGGACTAAAACTTTTGTTGAGGCTTGGATCCATCATCAGCCTCCCACCACAGACTTGGTAACTCAATGACAGCAGAAGGAGGCAGTGGGGATTGCTATGATGATGGCCCGTGTTCCCTCACATCTTCATAGTGTCTGCACTCATGTTATATCATCTGATGTTACTTCATCCCTCTCGGATGTGTGCTCGATGCTCCAAAAGTTACTCCTCTGGATGCTCCACCTTCTTCTCCTTCTCTCCTTCAGCAGCCTGTGGCCACTCTCGCTCTATCTACTCATGGTCCACTGACTCATGGTAGTCGCCAGTCTCGGGGATGCGGTCGTGGTGGTCGAACTCTCTTTAAGTGCTCTTACTTCGGCAGGGATGACCATCTGGAGGCCACCTGCTACAGCAAACATGACCTGCCCCCTCACCTTACTACAACGGTTGCTCCCACGCCACCCTCCGCCACTAGTGATGATATTGCTACATTACGTGCTCAACTCCATCAACTTCAAGGAGTGGTTAGTGGCTCCTCTGGCTCCGTGGCCTCGATTTCCAATGAAGGTATATCTTGCCTCTCTCACTGGATTGTGGACTCGGGTGTTACACATCATCTCTCTCCGCAGTGGCCGCCTAAATATTTAGATATTGCTTACCCCAAGCACATCACTGTGGCTAATATTGACACGATTTCGGTTTCTAGCACTGCTCATCTGCCTCTTACTCCTCCCCTCTACTTATCCTCGGTTATTCTTGTTCCGGGTTCTCCTTTTAATCTACTTTCTGTTAGCTGTATTACACAAGATCTTGATTGCTGTGTTAGTTTCTCACGCACTTCATTTGTTGTGGAGGATCGACTAACGCAGAATATACTTGGTAGAGGGCGACTGTCTAACAGACTGTATTTTTTCGATGTTTCTCCCGCTACTCTCACCACTGATTGACATTGTCGTTTTGGGCATGCTCCTCTTCCAATTCTCAAGAAAGCTCTTCCTACTATTTCTCTTCGAGAGTTTTTTTGTGAATCTTGTATTTTCGACAAACAACACCGTGTATCTTTTCCTTCTTCATGTACTCGGAGTGATGATCATTTATCCTTAGTTCATTATGATATCTGGGGGCCCTATAAGGTCCCTAGTGTTTTTGGTTATCGTTATTTTGTTACATTTATAGATGATTTCTCGCGAGTTACCTAGTTGTATTTACTTCGTGATCGTACCGAACTCACAACTACATTTTGTACATTTCTTATGGAAACTCGTACTTAGTTTTCTACCTGTGTAAAAACACTTCGTACAGACAATGCTCGAGAGTATACTGGTCACATATTCTCTAATCTGTATGCTGAGCTTGGTATTCTACATCAAACTTTGTGTGTCTATACCCCTCAACAAAATGGCATAACGGAACAGAAGAATCACCACCTCCTTGATGTGGCTAGATCTCTCATGATCCAAATGCAGACTCCTCTTTATTGGAACTTTGTAGTTTCTACAACTTGTCACCTCATCAATCATATGCCTTAGTCCATCCTTAACTTTGTGTCACCCATTACTATCCTTTACCCATTCATGACTCTCCTCTCTCTCACACCCAGTGTGTTTGGGTGTACCTGTTATGTACACCACCTTGGTCCTTCTATTGAGAAGCTTTCCCCTCGTGCTACCAAGGCTATGTTTGTAGGGTACTCCCACACTCAGAAGGGATATGTCCTCGTCTATCCTACCACTGGTAAGGTGGTTTTGTCTGCGGATGTCTCCTTTCATGAACACCAACCATATAACACCAGTCCTTCTGATCCCCTTCTTCTTCCTCCGGTACCTTGGCCCATTGTACCTTTAATGTCTCCACTTCCACCACTTCTCCCTACTCCTCCTCTGCTTCTGATTCCCACACCACCACCACCAGTCCCCTCAAAACCTCTTGTCATTCAAGTGTACAATCGTCGTCCTCCTCGTCCAGATGCCCTGCAACAGCTTCGCTCGATTGGTGTGATCTCGCGTCCTGTTGAGCTGGCATCCCCCTCGACAGCACAACCCTTGGCCAATTACGTTTCTCTACATCGACTCTCTCCACATCTTCTTACCTTCTCTCTCTCTCTCTCTCTCTCTCTCTCTCTCTCTCTCTCTCTCTCCTCTATCTCTATACCTAACTATGTGCAAGAAGCCCACCAACATTCGAGGTGGCGTGTCGCCATGGATGAAGAAATGACTGCTCTGTGGGGGTAATCACACTTGGGATCTTGCGTCTCTTCCTCCAGGTCACAGTTTTGTCAGCTGCAAGTGGATCTTTACTATCAAACATGTCGTAGATGGGACAGTTGATCGCTTAAAGGCTCGGCTTGTGACCCGAGATTTTACCCAACAATATAACATTAATTATGAGGAAACGTTCTCCCTAGTCGTAAAATTAAATTTGGTTCGGCTCTTGATATCCTTAGCTGTTCATCGCCAGCGGCCCCCCCCCCCATCAGCTTGATGTCAAGAATGCTTTCTTGAATGACGATCTTCTTGAAACAGTGTACATGCATCAACCGCCCGGGTTTGAGACCACGGGGGAGTCTCGTGTATGTTTACTTCGCAAATCTTTTATGGTCTCAAACAGTCTCCACGGGCGTGGTTTGGAAAATTCAGCAAGGTCATTCGTGTGGTTGACTTCAAATAAAGCTCAGCAGATTCCTCTCTCTTCACTCGTCACCAATCAATTGGGACTATAATACTTCCGGTTTATGTGGATGATATTCTGATCACTGGTGATGACTCCGTTGGGATATAACATGTTAAACAACATTTAAACTCTATCTTTCAAATCAAAGATCCGGGAAATCTTCGATATTTTCTTGGACTGGAGGTTGCACGACGACCTGATGACCTTGTCTTATCCCAATGTAAGTATTGCATTGACCTTCAAGTTGTTGGTCTCTCGGGTTGCAAACCTACCGAAACCCCGATGGAAGTCAACCACATGTTGTGTGCTCGGGGATCTGAGTCTGATTATCTACTTTCGAATCTGAAATACTATTATCGTTGTGTGGGAAAATTGATATACGTAACAGTTACAAGACCAGATATATCATTTACGGTTGGTGTGGTCAGCCGGTTTATGCATACCCCATGGGTTTCTCACCTTCAGGCAGTGGAACGCATTCTCAGGTATCTGAAGACTTCCCTGGGCAAGGACTTGTGTATAAGCCATCTTCCCCCTTTCTCTCATTGCATACTCGGATGTGGATTATGTGGTCTCGTTGGATGATAGACGTTCTACTACTGATTTCTGTACATACTTTGGAGGAAATCTTATCACATGGTGGAATAAGAAGCAGACGGTGGTCGCTCGCTCGTCTGCCGAGGCTGAGTACCGTGCGATGGAGACTCTTACATCCGAACTAACCTGGCTTCAAAGTCTTCTAATGGATTTGAGAGTTAAATTGTCCTCACCTTCAACGTTATTTTGTCGCAGTCAAGCTGCAATACACATTGCAAAGAATCTTGTGTTCCATGAGCGGACTAAGCATATTGAGGTTGATTGTCACTTCGTTCGAGAAAAGGTTCAATCAAAGGAGCTAAAGCTTGGACATGTTCCTGCGGCTGGGTAAGTTGCTGACGTCCTTACCAAGGCATTACCTCGCAAGTTATATTACCTGCTCTTGTCCAATCTTGGTGCCTACGACTTGTACGCCCCAACTTGCGAGGGAGTGTTAGATGATATAGGAAAAAATGATGTAAAGGTCCAATTATAGGCCCATCTCTCCTTTCTCTTTTAGGCTTCGTTTGGGAGGACTTATTTTCACCAGTCAAGCGGTCACGACCGCATGAACCAGGGCTTAATTAAGGTCCGATTCATGCGGTCGTGACCGCTTGACCGGTGAAAATAAGTCCCCCAAACGGAGCCTTAGTCTCACATCTTTTGTATATGATTCTTTCTCCTTCTCTTCTCCTATATATTTGTACTCTCTCTTGTATTTTATAATTGAAGAAGGATATACAAGGTTTGCCCATTGTTCTCTATGGTTTCACACCTTTGATGCTAGATTTTCTACATTGAGCTCTGTTTTGATGTTGATCGAGTTTGTATGGTGTTGGCACCATTGCTTTGTACGCTACTTTGGTGATGGTGGGTGAAGATGTCTTATCCTTCATTGTAGGCGGGCACTGACCACCAAAGGGGTAAGCCCCTGATGATATCAGGTGTAGGTCTTGTGACATAACCTATTGTCTAGCGGGCGTCTTCCGCCAAGTGGGGTTGGTCCCTGACTACGACAGGCGTAGGTCTTTCAAGCTTATCTATTTAGGGGGCACCGACCGTGGAGGTGGGCAAGCCCCTGGCGATGAAAGGTGTAGGTCTTGCGACCTTACCTATTTGGCAGGCGCCGACTGCCAATGGGGGTAATCCCCTAGCGATGACAGGCGTAGGTCTTGTGACCTTACCTATTTGGCAGGCGCCGTGTAACACCTCCCCTGTAATGGACGTATAATATGGGTCCGGCCGGGGCCCCACAACATACGAACACCACAGCTTTAGTATTAAAAGTTGATATAGCTACCCAAACTCAAAACACTTGCACAACACAGCGGAAAACCAAGCACAACTAGAAGTTATCCACTAATCCAAAAGAGTAAACAAATGGCCTTAAGGCCTTACATCAAATGTCCAAAAGGGGTATACAGTACAATCAAACATGAATGTGCTCAGCACTCCTAGTCTACCTCGGCATGCAAGCCGGACAAAAATAGTCTCAAACATACATCATCAAAAGTAGTGCTACAAGAGAGAAAAACACTTCATGGGCTTAGGCCTTTTTGGCCGGCGTGCTAGCTCCTGCGTGCGATCCTTGCCCTGTAAAAATTATTAGTAACGTGGGTCAGCAAAGGCTGACCTCAAACTGTGTAACAACACATCTCCTCCCGGCCGCCCCTAACGGACCCCGGGGAACCCTCCAACCTGCAAGTCAGCACTTCATATGCAATATAAATTTCTATAAATAGAAAAACATTAAAACAGGCTTGGATGTCTCAATCAACAAACATGTTCTCTACTGGTTGAGCATATAAAGAAAGGGCCTACTATGCAACATGAATGCAACACCCGGGCTTCACCCAAGGTACCCTAAACCGTATGCATCTAGCACAACATCACAACATTTGGGTACTCACATTTCCCCAATTGGCATAAAGCCGCAAACATTGAGGGAGACACAACTCCCTCACACGGCGCACAGGCCGCCACATGGAAATCTTGCCAAGGCCCCACCCGCTCGTGGGCTTAGCCCCGGGCTTGCCTGCAAGCTCTGACGTCTCATGTCAGGATTCCAATAACCACAGACTGACCGATTCTAAGAAGCCTTGCTGGACCCCACCCGCTCATGGCCTCTTTGCCCGGGCTTGCCCCAAGCTTGGCATTCTCGTCAGTCTCACAGAAGGGGACTAGTCTCGCCGGGACACTCTCCACACATGACGCACGTGTCACGGGATAGCCAGCCGACCACAGAGACATAGCCACGCCTTGGCACAACACAACCAAGACTAAACACATCGCAATCCCTCTTTGTACCGCAGCGTTCCCGCGCTCCAAGGAAAACATCTCCAACTCGTGCGGAGCTAACCTTGTCCACCAAGGAAACCATCTCCATTCTCATTTGGAGCTAACCTTGTCAAGGAAACCATCTACCACCACGAGGAGCTAACCTTGTCCGGGTTCGACTACATGTACTCTTTTCAAGCAAACGGGACAATCACCACCACACACAAACGGCAACTTGCCGCATCGGAAATCTCTACGAATCCCTAGTTCGTATGCAACATCACCGCGTCGGACTAACGGTCGCGACTACGGCTTCACCCACCATGCCTAATCCACTAGCGAAGCGGATCTCTAATGCAAAGATATGCCGGGGACGGACTCAATCGACCCGGAAGTTCCTCTTGAAACTTGGCAAGCCAAAACCCCTCTCATTTGAGAGTTTGGTGCCCAAAAATTAGAGAAAAGAAAACTAGATGATGCTAAAACGTGCATCCTAAAGACCGAGAGAAGAGATGTCGTTACCTTCCGACTCCTCTTCCTTGCCATGGCAAAAAAAATAGCCGGATGGAACACTTCGCAATGCTCCAAGCTTCACGGATCCGGACTCGGCTCGCGATTCGGAGCTCCGAAACCCTTCCTACAGCCCAAAAGTTCTTCTTCTTCCTCCTTGCTCTAGTTTCTCTCAAGAACTAAGAAAGAGAGGACTTGAAAAAGAATGAGGATCTGTAACCCTAAGTTCGGACTTAACTGTCCAGGAGATGGCCTGAACCGTTAGATCCCAAAACCAGAAAAAGACTGGCTGCGATTCGCCTGGAAAATAAAAGACCTGGGCCGAACACGGCCTGGCACACGCCCGTGTCCAGGGCCGTGTGCCTCATTCGCCGTCTCAAATCGACGCGCCTGGAATCAGACACGGGCATTCGACACGCCCGTGTTCAATCCGACACGCCCGTGTCCCAAGTGACACGGCCGTGTGGCCTGCCGTGTGTCTCCAACGACACGGCCCCAACACCAACCCGAGAGGTGACACGGCCTGGGACACGCCCGTGTCCCAAGCCGTGTGCCCCAGTATCGACACACTGTCGAGCAAAAAAACAAAGTGTCGACACTTGGGCCGAGTGTCGACACGGCCTCGACACGCCCTGCGACACGCCCGTGTCGCAGGCCGTGTGCCCCACTCTCGACATTCTGTCGAGCACAAAGTGTCGACACTTGGGCCGAGTGTCGACACGACCTCGACACGCCCTGCGACACGCCCGTGTCGCAGGCCGTGTGCCCCACTCTCGACATCTGTCGAGCACAAAGTGTCGACACTTGGGCCGAGTGTCGACACGGCCTCGACACGCCCTGCGACACGCCCGTGTCGCAGGCCGTGTGCCTCCTGCCAGAACCCAAAAATTTTTCCAGAACAGCAGACTGAACCTCTTGCAAAAACTGGGGTGTTACAACTCTCCCCCACTTAACTGAATTTCGTCCCGAAATTACAAAACAAAAGGGTACAAAACTTAAATTGTACCTGACAACAATAGTTCTGGATAGTCTTCTAGCATGGCCTGTTCTCGCTCCCACGAGAACTCCTCACGACCGCAGTTGTCCCAACGAACTTTCACAAGTTTAACTTCTTTATTCCGCAACTGCCGAATCTCCGAATCTTCTATAGCGATTGGAAGGACTCGCGTCCTCAAGTCTTCCTCAATCGGCACCGATGCCGGCTCAATCACCACGCTAGCCTCCACCAAGGCTTTCCTCAACACGGAGACGTGGAAGACGTCATGTAATCCACTCAAATCTGCGGACAATGCCAACCGATAGGCTGCTTCTCCTATCCGCTCAACAATTTCAAAAGGCCCCAAAAACCTTGGACTCAACTTCTTGAGTCGGCGAATCCGCGAGACGCCTTTGAACGGCTTGACCTTCAGATAAACCCAATCACCAACTGCAAATTCTAACTTCCGGTGACGAGCATTAAAATATTTCGCTTGCCTGTCTTGTGCCACCTTCATACGCTCTTGGATGGTTCGTACCATCTCACAAGCGTCAACTACCGCATCCTTTCCAGAAGTTTGGTGTCTCCCGCCTCTGCCCAAGACATTGGCGTTCGACACCGCCTCCCATACAAAGCTTCGTATGGCGCCATCTTTATACTAGCTTGAAAACTGTTGTTGTACGCAAATTCTACCATGAAGAGGTGATCCTCCCACCTCTTGCCAAAATCAAGAACGCACATCCTCAACATATCCTCCATAGTACGGTTCGTTCTCTCCGTTTGCCCATCAGTTTGAGGATGGAACGCCGTACTAAACTTTAGCTTCGTGCCCAAGCTCTTCTGAACCAGTCTCCAGTCCTTGGACGTAAACCGTCCATCGCGATCACTGACTATGCTCTTAGGAATTCCGTGCAGTCGCACAATGTTGCGAACATACAACTCCACCAGCTTCTCCACGCTGTCCTCTTTCCGGTTCGGGATGAAGTGAGCCACCTTGGTTAGGCGATCCACGATCACCCAAATAGCATCATTCCCATGCTGCGATCTAGGCAAACCATGCACAAAGTCCATGGAGATGTCCTCAAATTTCCATTCAGGAATTGGAAGGGGCTTCAGGAACCCGCCCGGTTTCTGACATTCGGCCTTCACCAAGGCACATGTTTGGCAACGACTCACATACAAAGCCACATCTCGCTTCAACCCCGGCCACCAAAAGGATTTCTTCATATCCAAGTACATCTTTGTACTGCCCGGGTGAATGGAGTACTTTGAGAAGTGAGCCTCAAACATCAACTCCTCACGGAGATTGCCAAACTGCGGTACACAAACCCTTCCGCCCTTTCTCAAGATTCCCCCGATCATCTCCCAGGTGCTGCTCTCGCCCGTTTGAGCCTCCAACACAAAAGGTTGAAACTCCACATCTAATCGAGTCGCTTCCCGAATACGATCGGACAAGTCGCTTTGCACTTCAATCCAGTTCAACCGAGCCACGCTAGACTCGCCTCTCGCAACACATTCCAATCCAAGGGACTCCCATTCCCGTACCAACCGCTCATCATGAGCTTCGATCCAATTTCCTAGCCCCGAGTACTTTCTACTCAACGCATCTGCCACCACATTGGCTTTACCCGGCGTGTACTGAATCGCCACTTCGTAGTCTCCAAGAAACTCAACCCATCTGCGTTGCCGCATGTTCAAGTCCTTTTGATCCAAGAGATACTTCAGGCTTTTATGGTCCGTGAAGATCTCCACTATTGCGCCATAAACATAATGCCGCCAAATTTTCAGCGCGAAGATTACCGCCGCCAACTCCAAGTCATGGACGGGGTAATTCCTCTCATGAGGTTTCAGCTGTCTAGACCCAAAAGCTATCACCTTCCCATGTTGCACCAAAACGCAACCCAAACCGCATCCCGATGCGTCACTGAAAATTTGAAATCCATCTGTCCCTTGCGGTAAACTCAAGATCGGAGCCATCATAAGCCTCTCCTTTAGTGCCTCGAATGCTTGACCACACTCTTGGGTCCACACAAATTTATGGTCTTTGCGAGTGAGAGAGGTGAGGGGTAGAGCTATCTTCGAGAAATTCTCCACGAATCTCCTATAATACCCGGCTAGTCCAAGAAAACTTCGGACTTCCGCCACGGTCCTCAACACCGGCCAATCTCTGATGGCCTCCACTTTCGCTGGATCCACTGCCACCCCATCACCACTAATCACGTGGCCCAAAAATGCCACCTTCTCCAACCAGAACTCGCATTTGGAGAATTTTGCATACAACTCATTCTCCCTCAACACTTGCAAAACTATTCTCAAGTGGGTCTCATGCTCCACTTCCGACTTGGAGTACACCAGGATGTCATCGATGAAGACAACCACAAACGAATCCAAGTATTCCCGAAATACTCGATTCATCAGATCCATGAACACCGATGGTGCGTTCGTCAGCCCGAACGGCATCACCGTAAACTCAAAGTGCCCATACCTTGTACCAAAGGCAGTTTTGGGTATGTCCTCATCCCGAATTCGTAGCTGATAGTATCCTGACTTCAAGTCCAACTTCGAATATACCACTGACCCCACCAATTGGTCAAACAGGTCATCTATCCGAGGGATCGGATACTTATTCTTGACGGTCAACTTATTAAGCTCTCGGTAGTCTATGCACAGGCGCATGCTACCGTCTTTCTTCTTTACAAACAACACCGGTGCGCTCCACGGTGAAGAACTGGGTCTAATATACCCTTGCTCCAACAGTTCCTGTAACTGAACCTTAAGTTCCGCTAACTCCTTTGGTGCCATCCTAAATGGAGGACGTGACACCGGTCTAGCCTCCGGCACTAACTCGATCGAGAAGTCGATCTCCCGCCGAGGAGGCGCTCCAGGAAGTTCATCCGGAAACACATCCTTGAACTCTGCCACCACAGGCACTTCCTCAATCGACAGTTGGGAGAGACGAACCTCCAATAACGCTACAAGCGCTACACCACCCTGGTTAACCGCCCGCACCAACTGCATGGCCGATATCAGGGAACAGGCCACTCCACCAAGGCCCTCAAACTTGACTTCTGTTTGCCCTTTACTCCTTAAGGTCACCACCTTAGAAAGGCAGTCAATACTGGCGCGCTGCTCTGCAAGCCAGTCCATACCCAAAATGACATCGAACTCTACTAATGGTAACACTGCCGCTTCCAGAGCGAAGACAACTCCGTCTAGCTCCCAACAAATGCGCCCTTTAGCCCCGGTGGTCATAGATGACCCATTGGGCATGCGCACTTTCAGCTCTGCTCCCGACGAGAAAGACTCAACTCCTATTCTCCGGATGAAGCTCTCCGCAAGAAAGGAGGCGATGCTCCTGTATCAAACAATACCCTAGCGGGGTATCCGGAAACTAACACGAAGCCTACAACATAGACATTACACAAAAGTCTAAAAGGATGAAGCACAAAATTTAAACTTAAATTCTCTTCATACCTGTCACCACATCCGTCTGGCGGATCGCTTCTTGCTGTCCAAGGTTGTAGGCCCTTGGTTGCACCGGTTGGAACCGAGAAGCGCTCGACTCCGCCATCTTTCCTTTCTCTGCAGCACTGGGGCCCGAGCGCACAGACTGCTCCTGCTTTGACTCTTGCCCCGCTCCCCCTTGCTGACAAGCACGGGCTATGTGCCCAACCTTCCCGCAGTTGTAGCACGTCGGCGGTCCCCTAGAGTGGGAACCCCCAGGCGTCCAGTTGCTCCTCTCACCAGATCTGGAAGTGGAAGGCTTCTTCCTCCACCTACTCCCATCAGACTTTCCATGAGATTGGGAAGGCTTCCCTTCCCCTTGCTTGGGAGTAAAACCCTTACGGCGTTGGGTTCGCTCCAAATCATTCTCCAAACTCCTGGCGGCTTCAACTAGCTCATTAAATCCCGCCCTCTTCATGGAGATGAGGGGTTGTCTCAAATTTTCCCTCAACCCTTGGTAGAAGAGGTTATCCCTCTCTACATCATCCGCCATTGTCGTTCCCGCATAACGACCCAATCGGGTGAACTCTTGCACGTACTCATCCACTGTCTTGTCTCGCTGCATTAGATGCAGAAACTGCCTCTGCAGGGCCAACCGAGTTGAAACTGGGATATACCTCTTAAGAAAAGCGTCCTCAAACTCTTCCACTGACGGGGTGCGTCCCGGAAATTGGCGGCCGCTATGGGCCACCCACCATAACTTGGCATCCCCTTCCAACATGAAAGCCGCATACTCAGCTTTCTTTTCCTCTGGCGTCTCTGCCGCCCTTAACAGTTCTTGAATACGAACCCACCAGTCCTCCGCATCCGTTGGCGTTCCAGTACCCTTGAAGGACGGGGGATGGAAACTCAGGAAGTACTTCATATGTCGATCTCCATGTCCAACAACTACTCTCTCCGCCAAAGGCTCCACTCGCCTGGCTTCTGCTCCTGGCACGGCCGTTACCGTATCTGGTGTGGCAGGGGCTGCCACCTGAGCCGCTGCTGCAGCTTGAGCTGCCACCATCGCTTCTGCAAGCATGCGGCAGAAGTCGGCCGGGTCTACACCCGTGCCCAAAAGACCTGGAGCAGTAGCACTGCTCGCCGAGAGATCATCCCTTGCTCTTGAAGTGCCCGCCTCGTTGCTTGCACTCTTCAGGAAGACAAGAAATAAGGGATTAGTCTCCAATCTCAAGACTAAAACATAAGGACACTCATGGTCCCGCGTTACTCTTATGTGGATAACTTCTCTACGCACTGACCTTGAATCTAACCTGGCTCTGATACCAAATTGTAACACCTCCCCTGTAATGGACGTATAATATGGGTCCGGCCGGGGCCCCACAACATACGAACACCACAGCTTTAGTATTAAAAGTTGATATAGCTACCCAAACTCAAAACACTTGCACAACACAGCGGAAAACCAAGCACAACTAGAAGTTATCCACTAATCCAAAAGAGTAAACAAATGGCCTTAAGGCCTTACATCAAATGTCCAAAAGGGGTATACAGTACAATCAAACATGAATGTGCTCAGCACTCCTAGTCTACCTCGGCATGCAAGCCGGACAAAATAGTCTCAAACATACATCATCAAAAGTAGTGCTACAAGAGAGAAAAACACTTCATGGGCTTAGGCCTTTTTGGCCGGCGTGCTAGCTCCTGCGTGCGATCCTTGCCCTGTAAAAATTATTAGTAACGTGGGTCAGCAAAGGCTGACCTCAAACTGTGTAACAACACATCTCCTCCCGGCCGCCCCTAACGGACCCCGGGGAACCCTCCAACCTGCAAGTCAGCACTTCATATGCAATATAAATTTCTATAAATAGAAAAACATTAAAACAGGCTTGGATGTCTCAATCAACAAACATGTTCTCTACTGGTTGAGCATATAAAGAAAGGGCCTACTATGCAACATGAATGCAACACCCGGGCTTCACCCAAGGTACCCTAAACCGTATGCATCTAGCACAACATCACAACATTTGGGTACTCACATTTCCACAATTGGCATAAAGCCGCAAACATTGAGGGAGACACAACTCCCTCACACGGCGCACATGCCGCCACATGGAAATCTTGCCAAGGCCCCACCCGCTCGTGGGCTTAGCCCGGGCTTGCCTGCAAGCTCTGACGTCTCATGTCAGGATTCCAACAACCACAGACTGACCGATTCTAAGAAGCCTTGCTGGACCCCACCCGCTCATGGCCTCTTTGCCCGGGCTTGCCCCAAGCTTGGCATTCTCGTCAGTCTCACAGAAGGGGACTAGTCTCGCCGGGACACTCTCCACACATGACGCACGTGTCACGGGATAGCCAGCCGACCACGGAGACATAGCCACGCCTTGGCACAACACAACCAAGACTAAACACATTGCAATCCCTCTTTGTACCGCAGCGTTCCCGCGCTCCAAGGAAAACATCTCCAACTCGTGCGGAGCTAACCTTGTCCACCAAGGAAACCATCTCCATTCTCATTTGGAGCTAACCTTGTCAAGGAAACCATCTACCACCACGAGGAGCTAACCTTGTCCGGGTTCGACTACATGTACTCTTTTCAAGCAAACGGGACAATCACCACCACAACACAAACGGCAACTTGCCGCATCGGAAATCTCTACGAATCCCTAGTTCGTATGCAACATCACCGCGTCGGACTAACGGTCGCGACTACGGCTTCACCCACCATGCCTAATCCACTAGCGAAGCGGATCTCTAATGCAAAGATATGCCGGGGACGGACTCAATCGACCGGAAGTTCCTCTTGAAACTTGGCAAGCCAAAACCCCTCTCATTTGAGAGTTTGGTGCCCAAAAATTAGAGAAAAGAAAACTAGATGATGCTAAAACGTGCATCCTAAAGACCGAGAGAAGAGATGTCGTTACCTTCCGACTCCTCTTCCTTGCCATGGCAAAAAAAATAGCCGGATGGAACACTTCGCAATGCTCCAAGCTTCACGGATCCGGACTCGGCTCGCGATTCGGAGCTCCGAAACCCTTCCTACAGCCCAAAAGTTCTTCTTCTTCCTCCTTGCTCTAGTTTCTCTCAAGAACTAAGAAAGAGAGGACTTGAAAAAGAATGAGGATCTGTAACCCTAAGTTCGGACTTAACTGTCCAGGAGATGGCCTGAACCGTTGGATCCCAAAACCAGAAAAAGACTGGCTGCGATTCGCCTGGAAAATAAAAGACCTGGGCCGAACACGGCCTGGCACACGCCCGTGTCCAGGGCCGTATGCCTCATTCGCCGTCTCAAATCGACGCGCCTGGAATCAGAAACGGGCATTCGACACGCCCGTGTTCAATCCGACACGCCCGTGTCCCAAGTGACACGGCCGTGTGGCCTGCCGTGTGTCTCCAACGACACGGCCCCAACACCAACCCGAGAGGTGACACGGCCTGGGACACGCCCGTGTCCCAAGCCGTGTGCCCCAGTCTCGACACACTGTCGAGCACAAAGTGTCGACACTTGGGCCGAGTGTCGACACGGCCTCGACACGCCCTGCGACACGCCCGTGTCGCAGGCCGTGTGCCCCACTCTCGACATTCTGTCGAGCACAAAGTGTCGACACTTGGGCCGAGTGTCGACACGACCTCGACACGCCCTGCGACACGCCCGTATCGCAGGCCGTGTGCCCCACTCTCGACATTCTGTCGAGCACAAAGTGTCGACACTTGGGCTGAGTGTCGACACGGCCTCGACACGCCCTGCGACACGCCCGTGTCGCAGGCCGTGTGCCTCCTGCCAGAACCCAAAATTTTTCCAGAACAGCAGACTGAACCTCTTGCAAAAACTGGGGTGTTACACGCCGACCGCTAGGGGGGGTAAGCCCCTAGCGATGGCAGGCGAAGGTCTTGCGACCTTAATTATTTGGAGGGCGTCGATCACCAAGGGGGGGGGGGGGGGGGTGTTCCCTGACGACGTCAGGCGTAGGTCTTGCGACCATACCTATGTGGCAGGCATCGATCGCCATGAGGGTTGGTCCCTGGAGACGACGGGAGTAGGTCTTGCGACCTTACCTATTTGGTAGGCGTCGATCGTCAAGGGGGGTTTGTACCTGGCGACGACATGCGTAGGCCTTGCGACTTTACATATTTGGTAGGTGCCGACCACCAAGGGGGTAAGCCCCTAGTGATGGCAGGCGTAAGTCTTGTGACCTTACCTATTTGGCGGACATCGATCGCCAAGGGGGGTTGGTCCATGGCGATGACAGGCATAGGTCTTGCGACCTTACCTATTATAGTTTGTTGTCTGAAGTATATGAAATAAATGGAATTAGATTATCATCTTGAAAAAATAGAGTATTTAAGCTTACACATGACTTAGTGCCAACAAAATCAGTTGGGCAGAAGAATAAGAGTTGGCACAATTTTGTGAATGTGGGGAAACTTTTCTCCTGGAATGAATGTTTTAGGGGCTCCCCAATCTTGTTCTAGCAGGCGGGTGGTTGACCGTTTATTGTCCTGGGCGGCACTGGCTGAATGGGGCAACCCTGATGCTGATGGGTTCGTGGTTTACCGCCATGGTCACTGTTCTTCTTCTAAGATGATGATGGTTCTCGCTCTTTTCGTTTTTGAACTTTCTTTGGATCGTTGCCAGTGTGATTTAACTGCTTCATCTATCGTGTAAAAGTAACAAACAAGCAGCTAACAAACAGACAAAAATTTGAATAATTGAAAGTTTTATTATCCAAAAAGATATCATTTACAAAGGTATGACCTCCTTTTTATAGAATGGAGGAGAAAGGAGAGAGTACAAACAAACAATGTGAGACTAAAATTTACAGGGCTGACCGGCTAGAAATTAAAGAGACCGCACAGGCCGCGCGGTTAGACAAATGGGCTAACCGCTCGGCAACTCCAGCAGGAAGAGAACACGCCGCAATAGGAGACCGCTAGACCCCCGGTCTCCAAGCTTCTGAGAAAGACCGCCAGACCGCTCGGACTACAAAGAGCAATAGTCTGAACACGAACCTGCTGGAAAGGAACCGCTAGACCGCGTGGTCAACAATCTGCCAGACTAGACCGCCAGGCCGCCCGGTGTAATACTTCAACACTCCCCCTCAAGCTGGAGCATAGATATCAATCATGCCCAGCTTGTCACAAATGTGGAAGAAGGAAGTAGAAACCGATTTTGTGAAGATATCCGCCAATTCTTTGTCAGAGGCCGGTGACAAACGGAGTATAAATCTGTTTCTTCAAAACCTCTTTCCGAATGAAATGGCAGTCGACTTCTATTTGTTTTGTTCTCTCATGGAAGAACGAATTTTGGATATGTATATAGCGGCCTTGTTGTCACAGAAACATAGGAAGATGATAGTCGTAGACCTCTCCTAGGTCAAGCATGAGAGCCCGCAACCATTTTAACTCACACGTGGTTGACGCCATACTCTGGTATTTGGCTTCTGCACTGGAACTGGAGACAACAGACTATTTCTTGCTCTTCCAACTCACAAGATTTCTGTAACGCCCCGAAACTCAAAGGAGCAAAGGGGGACATTTTGGGCCAGTTTGGGTTCTGGCAGCAGGCACACGGCCTGGGACACGGGCGTGTCCCAGGGCGTGTCGAGCCTGTGTCGACACTGAGACGGGAAGTCGACACTTTGGTCTCGACATTGTGTCGAGACTGGGCACACGGCATGTGACACGGGCGTGTCGCAGGGCGTGTCGACCCGTGTCGACACTTAGCCGCGAAGTCGACACTCTGCGTTCGACGAGGTGTCGAGACATGGCACACGGCCTGCGACACGGGCGTGTCGCAGGGCGTGTCGACCCGTGTCGACACTCGTCCCGGGAAGTCGACACTTTGTGTCGACAAGGTGTCGAGACAAGGCACACGGCCTAGGACACGGGCGTGTCCCAGGCCGTGTCCGTAGGTCGACGAGCTTCGCTCGACGAAGTGTCGAGTTGAAAGTGCAGCTAGATCTGATATACTCTAGAGGGGGGGGGGGGTGGAATAGAGTATATGGTGCTTTGAAACTTTTACAACAATTGTTGTAATAAAAGTGAGCAGGGAAGCAGTAAATAAAACTAATCACAGCACTAAGTAAAGCAAAAGCTAAGCACAGAAAAATTAAGGCCAGAAACAAAAATGAAAACAAGCAAAACCAGAAGACACAAGGAAATATAGTGGTTCCCCTAAACTTGGGTACATTCACTCTTCTACCACCCTAGGTAGGAATCCACTGCAGGATGAGTTGATCAGGTGTCCTGGGCACCAATGAGCTTTTGATAAGGTGCTCAAAAACCAAAGCAGATTTTTTGATCAGGTGTCTTGCCACCAATGAGCTTTTGACAAGGTGCTCAAAAACCAAAGCAGATTTTTTGATCAGGTGTCTTGCCACCAATGAGCTTTTGACAAGGTGCTCAAAAACCAAGCTCAGACTTTTGAAGGGAGTTTGAGAAACCCTTTACAGAGTGGGGGTGAGAGAGTGATGGAAGTCTTCTCTTTCTCAAACAACTGAGAAGACTATGTGGATTGATGTCAAAGCTCCCCCTGAATCCTTGAGATCTTCAGGAAGAAAAAGCTTTGCTGAGGGTGATAGGCCTTCAAAGATTGAACTCCAGCAATAGATGATTTCAGCAATAGCTGAAATGTTGAATGTTTGGAGTCTGGAAAATATGTTGGCCTTGAACACTTTGAAGACTAAGGAGATCTAAAGATTTGAGAAGGCTTGATATCCTTGGATGTGTGTTCTTCAGAATTCTTTTGTGACAGAAGATTTTTGAGTGTGTCTCTGTAATCTGTATCCTCTCTCTGTATTGTGTGTGTCTCTTGAGAGATTCAAAAATCCTGTCTTTTATTCTCTGGTATAGAATAGAATAACATTCTCTGTCAAGTATAGTCGTTGGCCTGCATTAATTGCATCCTTAATTGCATAATCTCTTCTGGAGGAAAGTCCACAGATATATTTCTTGAAAGATCCCTTGAAACTTGGTCCAGAATTGAATGAGAACGGCTAGGAAATCTCTGAATTAATTGCAGAATAACTCCTAACTGATTTGAATTTGAATTAAGAAATAACCTGGAAGTTATCTGAAATCGTCGAACTGAGCTCTGCTATCGTCGAGCTGAGCTCAGCGATCTGGAAATATACAGCAGCAAAATATCGTCGATCTGAGCTCAAAGATCGTCGAACTGAGCTCAGAGATAAAGTTCCAAAGCAGAGTCAAAATCGTCGACCTGAGCTCACCGATCGTCGAATGGAGTTCGACGATATGAAGAAGTTGAGCTCAGCGATCGTCGAATGGAGTTCGACGATCTGTCGAGGTTGAGCTAGACGATCGTCGATCGGAGTTCGACGAATCGTCGTGCTGAGCTCGACGATATGACTTAGTCTCCAAACACAAAATCTTGGTCTTCAGGGCAGCTTCCAAACCTAGACTTCTAACCCTTAGACTCAATTCTAATTGACCTATTAAGCTATACAGGAGGTTAGGCAAAGGTTCCTAGAGACATAGTGATCCTGACCCAAATTAGTAATAGGGTGTTCCAACAATCTCCCCCTATTTGGGTTAGGATTACTATTTACAGACTTTGGAAAACTTAAATAACAACATACAATCATAAAAACATAAAAACAACAGCTAGACATGCAGAATCACAGAGATATATATCATCCAGATAATCAGAAATTGCAGAAATTGTCACCTTACAATATCATTTCTTCTCTTTGCCCTTAACCATTTTAATTTCTCTGTTAGGATTGAGGGCTTCCTTCTTAGATCTGGTGTCATCTGCTGCACCTAAAGATGTTTGCTTTTTAAGCCTAGGGACCACAGCTTCAGGGTGTAATTCCATGTATCTGTCAGCATCAAAGAATTTACTTGAAGCATATCTCTCTAGTTCTTTCTGTCTCTGTTCAGACATGGTTGAAATGTTGGAAGAATCTAATCCTTGTTCTCTGGCCTTTTTAATTTGGTCCAGTGCAGCTAATTCCTTTAATCTGGCAGTCCAAGCAGCTGGATTGTTTTCAGGGTCCTCAAAAGGTACAGGTGGATCATACCTGTTGGAAGGATTGTCTTGAGGAGGCCTGGCAGACACAGTCTCTTTCAGCTTGTAAGGGAAAGAACCAGATGTTGTATCAGTTGAAGTTTGTCTTTCCCTAGAATATGGGTGCTGCCTGGAGTAACCTTTAGAATAGACTTGAATATCTCTCTGATTACCTCTATATCCTCCTCTCCTAGAATGTGAACCCCTGGATTGGCTTTCCCTGTGATAAGATCTGGCATGAGGTTGATAGGGAGCCTGACTTCTGGCTGGGGGTTGACTTGCAGAGCTTCCACCTGCACCTGCATCAGGAGGAGGTGGTGGAGGAGGATGAGAGTGCTGGAATTGGTATGAACCCTTCTCATATTTTCTCTTTTTCTTCATTGATTTTAGCTGATTTTTTGAGTATTGCATCCAGTGTTCAGTGATTGGGCAGTCATGTAAGATGTAATATAGGATATCATTGTTATCTTTAACTTTAGTAGGAGGTACCCTTTTCATTGCTTTGCTCCTTGCCTTCCTTTTCCTGGCAATGGTAGCAGAAGAATCATCAGAGTCTGTTTTAAATTCATCATATTCAGAACTCTGGTCATCATAGAGAGCATCTATTTTCTTCATCAAGTCTTTCTTGAGTTATTCAGAAGCAGATGAGGCAGAAGTTGAAACAGCAGCAGCAGCAGCAGGTATTGAGATGGTAACAGCAGGGACAGCAGCAGATGGAGAAGGTGAAGCAGAAACAACAACAGCAGCAACTTCACTAGCAGCAGCAGAAATAGCAGATTCCCTAACAGCAACAGAAATAGAAGGAACATCATCAAAGACTGCAGAAGGCTCAAATTCAGTGGCCTCTGACATCAGAAAGTCCTTGGAAGATGGTTCATCAGAACCAGCAGAAACTTCAGCATCAGCAGTATCAACATTCTCAGAAGCAAAATCAGTTCTTTCTTCAGAAGAAGCAGCAGCAGCAATTACTGAAGTTACAAAAGCAGTGATAATGCTAGGGTCACAGCAAGAGAAAGGCACAAGTGTCCTTGGATAAGTCTTCTGGGGGCTGGACAGCATTACCCTCTGGCAGACAGCTGAAGAAGGCAAAATCAAAAGCTGATAGCAAAGACCTGAGGTCTATTGCAAGCACTGCAGTTGAGATCTGGCTTTGTGCTTGAGGCACAACAACAGCAACAGGAGGAGCAGCAGAAGAAGCAGAACTAACAGCAGCAGCAGACAGAGAGCTCATAGCAGCAGTCACAGAAGCAGCAGCAGCAGCAACAACATGAAGGCTTTCTTCATATGGCATCTCCCCCTGCCTAGATGCAGACATGTCTGGATCAAGGCACACTGTTGTAGGTGCTGCCTGAGGGAAGAGGGAAGAGAGCCTGGCAGAAAGGGCTGCCACTGACAGGTGTAGAGGAGCCAAGGAGGTCTCCAACAGTAGAGAGAGCCTGGGGGCAAGCAGCTCATACAGCCTGTCAGCAAGGGCTGAGAGGTCTACTTGCTCAAGAGCTGGAGCAGAGGTAGAAGGCATGGAAGCAACTGAAGGTTCTGGAAGTGGAGAGCTGGAGTAGGTTGGAAGGGATGGCTGAGGTGTTGGCAAGGTGGATATGGAGGACAGGGGAAAGGATATAGGATGGGGTGAAAGTTGGTTGATCTATGATTTGGTGAAGGAGGTCTTGAAATGAAGTGGAGGAGGAAGGTAACTCAGGAGGAGATGATGGGGAATCATCCATAAAGGAATCATCCAGTAGGGTGAAGGATGGAATAGAGGGTGATGAGGTGACATCTGGTGGAGGATAGGAGAATAGTGGGTGGAATTGGTCTGCTGGTGGAGGTAGAATAGGGTCTGGAGAAGGTGTTGATGTTGGAGATGGGCTGGATATGATGATGGTGGATGGAGCCAGGAATGGTGGATGGTAGGGGAAGGGATGGAATTGGAGGAGGAGGAGGAGAAGCAACAGCAGCAGCCAGGTCATCTGCAGGGGCAGAGACCTGTGGAGGAGTGACTCTTTGAGTCCTTGTGCCTGAAGGAGCACTTGAGGAGGGCCTGCTAGGCTTGCTGATTTGCCTGTCCCACTTTCCAAAGAGAGGCACAGGACAATCTCTTGGAGGCATTGATATGAACTCCAGAGGAGACCAGCAGGGCAGGGCACTTGTGCTGCAGAAATACTCCAATAATTCTCCCAAAATTAACAAAACTTTTGTTTATTTTCTTTTTGATGAGGTCAAAGAAAACCTCTCCCCAATTCAGATTCTTCTTATCCACAAGAGCTCCCATGAGGCAGAGCTGATATCTTGATATTGTATCATGAGCAGAGTGCTTTGCCAGTAGCACTTTCCCCACCACATCTGCCATGAACCTGTATTCAACAGACAGGTTCCTTTTGAAGAGCTTGCTAGGGTTTCCCTCTGGATGACCCATCCTGGCAAGCATTCAGAATATTCTTCTCCAGATAGCTCAGCAGAATCTTCTCCATTTCTCAATTCAAAAACTTCTGAGAGGATGGTTGGGGTCAAGGGTACCTGAGTTCTAGCTATTGTCCCAACTATGGTGCTATTATCTTGATTATGGGCAGTATAAACCCACTCCTTGATCTCATCAGAAGCCAGCTTGATCCTGGTGGTCATTATTGCTGTCGATTCTGATCCTTGAACAAACCCAGTATATCTTGAAAAATCTGATCAGTCGTGCTGAAGGACTCTATATCAATATCAAAACCGGCATCAAACTTCATTGCAGCAAGAACAGCAACTGACACAGCCATTGTACCTGCAAAAACTCAACAAACAAAACGACCAAGCGTAGAACTGTTTGGAGGGAAAGGAAAAATCTTGCAGAGAAATCGAAAGCGCAAATGAGAACGACGGCGAAAAATGAGTTTTATATTAGGGTTCGACGCAGAATTGGAAAGATCGTTGAACTCAGTTCGACGATCGAGGCTTCTAAAGGAAACTGAAGAGTCTTCAACATCGTCGATCTCCGTTCGACGATATTGGAGAGCGTCGAGCTCCGTTCGACGATCGTTCAGAGAACAAAATCGTCGAGCGCCGTTCGACGATCGTTGACCGGAAGAGATAGTTCATACTATCTGAGAGGCGCTGAACTCAGTTCGACGATTTAGGGCAAATCGTCGAGCGCAGTTCAGAGATCAGAAAAATTCTAGACACTAAGAAAAATCAGGATGTTTGCCTAGTCTTGGTCAATTTTTAAGCTTTCAAAATCTTGGATATTATTTAAGACTTCCTCCATCTAACATACCTAACTGATTTAGGAAGAAGGTGTGTTCTTTTCATCCAAGGGCTTGGTGAAAATATCTCCCTTTGCAAATCAGTTGGGATATATTGTAGTACAATTTTATTCTTTTCAACATTATCCCTTAAGAAATGATGCCTAATCTCTATATGTTTTGTCCTACTATGGAGGACTGGATTTTGAGCTATGGAAATAGCACTTGTGTTATCACAAAAGATTTTAGACTTCTCTAAGTTGTAGCCATAGTCTAGGAGTTGGTTTTGGATCCACAAGATTTGTGAACAACAACTGCCTGCAGCCATATATTCAGCTTCAGCAGTTGAAGTTGACACAGATGTTTGTTTCTTACAAAACCAAGAGACAAGTCTGTCACCAAGGAACTGACAAGTTCCACTGGTGCTTTTCCTGTCAATTCTGCATCCAGCATAATCAGCATCTGAGAATCCAGTTAAATCAAATGCTGAATCCTTTGGATACCAGAGACCTAGATTTGGACAACTTTTAACATACCTGAGAATCCTCTTTACTAAAGTTAGGTGTGACTCTCTAGGGCTTACTTGGAACCTAGCACATATACATGTAGCAAACATTATATCTGGTCTACTAGCTGTAAGATACAGTAAAGATCCAATCATTGCTCTATATGTTGTCTGATCAACAAGTTTCCCATGTTCATCAGCATCCAATACAACATTAGTAGGCATGTGTGTTTTCATATAAGATGCCTCAGACATACCAAATTTCTTAACCAGTTCATTTACATATTTGGTTTGAGAAATAAAGATGCCTTCAGCATGTTGCTTGACTTGCAATCCTAGGAAGAAGGATAGCTCACCCATGCTACTCATCTCAAATTTAGAATGCATCAGGTTAGAAAACCTTTTGCACAATTTAGAGTCAGTAGAACCAAAATGATGTCGTCTACATAAATCTGTACTAGTAGAGTATGAGACTTGTGGGTTCTAATGAAAAGAGTTTGGTCTACTCTACCCCTTATAAAACCATTTTCCAAGAGAAAGCATGCTAGGGTCTCATACCATGCTCTAGGAGCTTGCTTGAGACCATATAATGCTTTGTGCAGTCTAAAAACATAATCAGGAAAAGTTGGAGAGATAAAACCTGGAGGTTGTATGACATAAACTTGCTCTTTGATGTCTCCATTCAAGAAAACACTTTTGACATCCATCTGATATACTTTGAAGCCTTTGTGAGCTGCATAAGCTAGAAATATTCTGATGGCTTCTAATCTTGCAACAGGTGCAAAAGTCTGGTCGTAGTCGATTCCTTCTTCTTGAGAGTATCCCTGAGTAACTAGCCTTGCCTTGTTTCTTATAATTACTCCTTGATCATCCAATTTGTTTCTGAATACCCATTTTGTTCCAACAATGGAGTGGTCCTTGGGCTTTGGCACTAGTTCTCATACTTTGTTCCTCTCAAATTGATGCAACTCCTCTTGCATTGCAATGATCCAGTGTGGATCTTGCTCTGCATCTTGAATGGACTGAGGTTCAATTTGAGATAGGAAGCAGGTGTGCAACAGGTTTTGGTTCACCTGATTTCTGGTTTGCACACCAGCTGAGATTTCTCCAATTATTTGGGAAATTGGATGGTCTCTTGATGTTACTAGATCAACAGGGGGTGTTGATTGTTCACCAACCTGTGTTGTTGTTTCCTCTTGTGGTACAACAACTGGCTCTTCAAGTTGTGCTTCAATGTGTTGAGCATTCCCTTCATCTTCACTGCTTTCATCCTCTTGAGTAACCTGTAACTTGTTCAAGTCTTCAACTAGAGAATGTTCCTGCAAAGGTTCTATGGTAGAAGAATTCTTCTCCTTAAAAGACATGTTAGATTCATCAAATGAAATGTGAACAAATTCCTCAATTTTCAAAGATGATTTATTATAGACCCTATAGGCCTTGCTGATCATGGAGTATCCCAGAAACACTCCTTCATCAGCTTTGGCTTGAAATTTTGCTAAATATCTCTTGTCATTATTGTGAATGTAGCAAATACAACCAAAGACTCTAAAATAGTCAACTTTAGGTTTCTTCCCTTTGAGTAATTCAAAGGGAGTCTTTCCCTTTAGTTTATGTATCAGACTTCTGTTCAGCACATAGTTGGAGGTGTTCACTGCCTCTGCCCAGAAGGATAGAGGTAGATGAGCATCTGACAACAGTGTAGTGGCAGATTCAATAAGGGTTCTATTTTTCCTTTCAGCTACCCCATTTTGTTGAGGAGTTCTAGGAGCTGAGAAAGTATGCCTGATCCCTTCACTCTGACAAAACTCTTGCATAAGAAGAGAATCAAACTCTGTCCCATGATCACTTCTGATCAGGGCAATGTGAGTATTGAACTCAATTTGTATACATTTGAGAAACTCTGTCAGACACTTAAAGTTATCAGACTTCTTCCTTATAAAGAACACCCAAGTGAATCTAGAGAAGTCATCTACAACCACTAAAGTGTAGGATTTCCCTCCTAGGCTTTGTACTGTGATGGGTCCAAAAAGATCCATGTGTAACAGATACAATATCCTAGGTGAATCACTCTTATTAAGTGACTTAAAGCTGTTTTTAGTTTGCTTGCCTAATTGACAAGCCCTGCAGAGTCCTTCCTTCTTGTAGGGGTAGAAGGTAGTCCTCTAACAAGGTTGTCCTTGGATAGCCTAGCAATAGTTCTAAGGTTTAGGTGTCCTAATCTCTTATGCCATAAAATATTTGGTCTACAGACAGAGTTAAACAAGCAGATATCTACATCAGTTGAAAGAAAATCTACTAGATAGATGTTACCTTTCCTTTTACCTGTCAACACAGTTGTGTTGTCCTCTGACTTGATTTTGCATAAGGCTTTGCTGAAGGTCACCTGGTAGCCTTCATCACACAGCTGACTGATGCTAATTAGGTTGTGCTTCAGTCATTCCATATAAGATACCTTCTTGAAAGTTACTGATCCAATCTGGACTGCACCATATCCTTTAGTCTGTCCAAAGTTTGAATCACCAAAGATAACTTTGGGTCCAAGCTTGGCTCTGAAGGATGTGAGGTTGTCCTTGTTCCATGTCATGTGCTTAGAGCACCCACTATCCAAATACCATTGCTGGTTAGATGTTGGATAGGTCTTCACCTGTACATAAGACAATTCATTTGTTTTTGACCCAGTTTACCTTGGGCCTAGGTTGATAACCTTTAAATTCTGAAATGAAAGACATCCCTGGTTGACTCTTATATCCTTCAGGATGATATCTCCTTGGAGGTATAATCCATTCAGTATAAGGGTTAAAGATTTGGGATGAAGGACCCTTAGGATTCTATTTTGATTTGCCTTTGAAAAATTTTCCAGAGCTCTGACCTCTGTTCTACGATCTTGGAGCTGCGTTCGACGATCTTGGGTCAGATCGTCGAGCTCTGTTCGACGGTCGACTGTGGCTGAGGTCAGGTATTTGAGATCGTCGACCTGCGTTCGACGACTTTGGCTGAGATCGTCGATCTGTGTTCGACGATTTTGCCTGAGATCGTCGAGCTGCGTTCGGCGATCGTCGATCTTCATTCGGCGATCGTCGATCTCCATTCGACGATTTCTGCTGGGACTTAATTTTCTGAGGCAGATCAGAATTTTTCCTAGCAACCTCTACAACTCCCTTTCCCTTGTCAGAAATGAATTTGATTGGAGTTGTTAGGACTATAGGTTGGCTGGATGAAGCACCCAAGCCCAGTGTACTGTTAAATCTAGAGTTCACTTTGCTTGTGATGTCCATCAGCTTGATGCTTCTCCCATTAAGGGATTTTTCAAGCTTCTTGGCCTCAGAGAGCTCACTTTTCAGTGAAGCTATCTGTTCTCTACAGCACTCCAACTCCTGAGAGAGTTTGAGGTTTTCTGACTTTAAAGTATTGTGTTCAGATAATTGATTTCTGAGAGAGATAATCTCTTTCTCAGACTTTAGCAAGTCTAAACACAGTGCTTTAAATTCAGATTTAAAATCCTCTGAACTAATATCAAAAGAACTAATTACCTGATCTTCTTTAGGTTGGGTCTCTGAGTCTGACTCTGGCTCCTCTTCTTCTGAATTATGCTGTGAGGCATTGATTGCCATCATGCAGAACTCCTTTTCTTCTACATCATCCTCATCATCACTGGAGCTGGATGAGATTTCTGACTCCTCTTCAGTCTCACTCCAGGATTCAGCAACAAACCCTTTTCTTGTATGCTTATTTTTGCTTGAAAAAGGTTTGTCATTGCCATTCCTTTTGGAGTCTTTCTCCTTTCTTCTTTCTTTTCTGTCCCTTCTGTCCTTGTTCTTGTTCTCTGGACAGTCAGGAACTATGTGCCCTGGTTTCCTGCAACCAAAGCAAATAATGTCTTTATTATTACTAATGGACTTGTCATACATTGGCTTATCCTGCTCCTTGTATGATCTTTTTCTGAAGTCCTTTCTGGCCATCTTGTAGAATCTTTTGGCCAGCAAGCTGAGTAGTTCATCATTGCCTGTGGCTTTGTCTTCAGGCAGATCCTCAGTTGTCTTGAAGGCTATGGTCTTCTCTTTTCTTGTGGCTGGTGAGACAGCCTTCTGTTCTTCCTCTCTATTTTTGATGAGTAGCTCATAAGATTTGAGCTTACCCAATAGAGCTTCAGTGGTGATCTCATTTAGACTTCTGGCATCCTTAATTGGCCAGATTCTTGAATCCCAAGTGCTGGGGAAGCACATTAGGATCTTGTCATTAAGTTCAGTTAGAGAGATCTCTTTGTCTAATGTCCTGAGTTCACTGACAATTAGACTTAGTCTGTTGTACATATCTCCCACTGACTCAGTCTCTCCCTTCTTGAAATTCTCATATTGAGAGATGAGGTGGGATCTTCTATCCTTTCTCTCATCAGCTGAGCCTGAGACTATTTCTGAGAGCTTGTCCCAAATTTCCTTGGCTGAATTACATTCAGCTACTTTTTGGAATATGTCATCAGACATTGTCTGGGCTAGGATATTCATAGCCTTATCATCAGCTACCTTCCATCTCTTGATGTCAGCATCTGTTCCTGATGGAGGTGGCACATCATTTGTGCTTGTGTTCTCTGGGGGTCTTGGACATACTGTCAAAACAGAATTAAAGATATCTTCGTCAATAGAATTCATGTAAAGCCTAATCCTTGCTTTCCAAAGTGCAAACTTGGATAGATTGCACACTGGAGGTCTGGTGCTAGCATAATCTTTGTTTTGGGCCATGATTTGTGAAAACAAAAATCTAATAATAGAATACTAAAGAAAAACAGATCTAACTTGTGATCTTTGGGTTCAGGTGTTAGCCTGTACAACCAATCAAGTATGGTATGTTTAACCAACCTGACTCTGATACCAATTGAAAGTGCAGCTAGATCTGATATACTCTAGAGGGGGGGAATAGAGTATATGGTGCTTCGAAACTTTTACAACAATTGTTGTAATAAAAGTGAGCAGGGAAGCAGTAATAAAACTAATCACAGCACTAAGTAAAGCAAAAGCTAAGCACAGAAAAATCAAGGCCAGAAACAAAAATGAAAATAAGCAAAACCAGAAGACACAAGGAAATATAGTGGTTCCCCTAAACTTGGGTACATCCACTCTTCTACCACCCTAGGTAGGAATCCACTGCAGGATGAGTTGATCAGGTGTCCTGGGCACCAATGAGCTTTTGATAAGGTGCTCAAAAACCAAAGCAGATTTTTTGATCAGGTGTCTTGCCACCAATGAGCTTTTGACAAGGTGCTCAAAAACCAAAGCAGATTTTTTGATCAGGTGTCTTGCCACCAATGAGATTTTGACAAGGTGCTCAAAAACCAAGCTCAGACTTTTGAATGGAGTTTGAGAAACCCTTTACAGAGTGGGGGTGAGAGAGTGATGGAAGTCTTCTCTTTCTCAAACAACTGAGAAGACTATGTGGATTGATGTCAAAGCTCCCCCTGAATCCTTGAGATCTTCAGGAAGAAAAAGCTTTGCTGAGGGTGATAGACCTTCAAAGATTGAACTCCAGCAATAGATGATTTCAGCAATAGCTGAAATATTGAATGTCTGGAGTCTGGAAATATGTTGGCCTTGAACACTTTGAAGACTAAGGAGATCTAAAGATTTGAGAAGGCTTGATATCCTTGGATGTGTGTTCTTCAGAATTCTTTTGTGACAGAAGATTTTTGAGTGTGTCTCTGTAATCTGTATCCTCTCTCTATATTGTGTGTGTCTCTTGAGAGATTCAAAAATCCTGTCTTTTATTCTCTGGTATAGAATAGAATAACATTCTCTGTCAAGTATAGTTGTTGGCCTGCATTAATTGCATCCTTAATTGCATAATCTCTTCTGGAGGAAAGTCCACAGATATATTTCTTGAAAGATCCCTTGAAACTTGGTCCAGAATTGAATGAGAACGGCTAGGAAATATCTGAATTAATTGCAGAATAACTCCTAACTGATTTGAATTTGAATTAAGAAATATCCTGGAAGTTATCTGAAATCGTCGAATTGAGCTCTGCTATCGTCGAGCTGAGCTCAGCGATCTGGAAATATACAGCAGCAAAATATCGTCGATCTGAGCTCAAAGATCGTCGAACTGAGCTCAGAGATAAAGTTCCAAAGCAGAGTCAAAATCGTCGACCTGAGCTCACCGATCGTCGAATGGAGTTCGACGATATGAAGAAGTTGAGCTCAGCGATCGTCGAATGGAGTTCGACGATCTGTCGAGGTTGAGCTAGACGATCGTCGATCGGAGTTCGACGAATCGTCGTGCTGAGCTCGATGATATGACTTAGTCTCCAAACACAAAATCTTGGTCTTCAGGGCAGCTTCCAAACTTAGACTTCTAACCCTTAGAATCAATTCTAATTGACCTATTAAGCTATACAGGAGGTCAAGCAAAGGTTCCTAGAGACATAGTGATCTTGACCCAAATTAGTAATAGGGTGTTCCAACACGAGTGTCGAGACCGTGTACACGGCCTGGGGTCCAGGCGTGTTGAGGTGACACGGGTAAGGACACGGGCGTGTCCTAGAACCCGTGCAGTGCTCGGGTTGATTTTGGGGAAAAATGATGGGGTACACGGCCGGCCACACGGCCGTGTCAGGTGGAACACGGGCGTGCCAGCTCGAACACGGGCGTGTTCGATACCCGTGTGAGGTTCCAGGTGATTCGATTTTGACGGCGAATGAGGCACACGGCCCTGGACACGGGCGTGTGCCAGGCCGTGTTCGGTCCAGATTGGGCATTTCAGTTCCGAATCAAATCCGTTCGTTTCCTTATTTTGAGATCCAACGGCTGGGGGTTGTTCCTGAAGGGATATACCCGGGATTGGACTTAGAAACCCTCACTTTTTCTTAAGTGTTATCTTTCTAAAACCTTAGAGAAAGTAGAGAGCCAAGGGAGGAAGAAGGAGCTAGATCCCGCCATTGGAGGAGCTTCGAAGCTCCGAATCGCAAGCCGACTCCAGATCCACGGAGGCAAAGCTAGTGCGGTGCTTTTCATCCGATTACTTTTCAATGGCGCCAAAGAGGAATGCTAGGGTAACGATCCTCATCTTGAGCATGAGTAGCTCTCTTTCTTTGCATAGGAAGCCCGCTCTCGCGAGTTTGCGGAGAGTTGGAGGCGTTCCTTCGGGTAGATATGTGAAGTCCCCGTTGTTTAGAGTCCGTAAGCGAGAACGGACATAGGCATGATGTGTGAAGCCTACCCGGACATGTTGGTCTGGATCGGTGATGTTGCATTGCATAATGTCGGAGAAGACTCCATGTTATTGGTTGTTTTTCGGGTTTTCTACGCGGTAGATTGCAGCAAGGAGCCTTGGGGACTAACCCAAAGGTGCACCCGGAAAACTGGGCGGATACGAGATCTTGCCAACTTGGTGGCTTGAGAGCCAACTTGAACATAACTGGGTTATGTGACTTGTGATGGAAATGGGACTCGGTGGAAGTTTGACCCGCGCAAATGGCTTAAATTGTCGTTGCGATGTGAGCACGGGTTAGATGGAACCGTACCCGTTCTATGTCGTTCGGTTAAAGAGACCTAAAGGCACGTGGCACTTACCGTTGGCATAGATTAGGGTCTTTGGCGGTTGATGACTTAAATTGTCGTGACCCAGGCCAGGAAGACAAATTGCTCATAGGTTTGGCCGAATAACAAGAGCCTCCTGGTAGGTGCGGGGAGTGGCAGTAGCTGAGATAGCCAAGGCAAAACACCTGCGAGAAGGAGAAAGCTGATCATAGGAAACAACTGCCGCAAGCGGGTGTTGAGTACACGCACACACCCCTTTGCGAAGAGCAATGGGAAGATCCAGGTCGACGCGTGCCTCAGTGACCGGAGCGTCCGTGGCAGAGAAGGTTGGCCCAGGACTAGAGAGACGGCTGCGGAGAAGAGGGAGAAGGTGGAGGTGGTAGGACGGACAGAGGAGGAGACGGAGGAGGAGATGAGGTAAGAGGGGATACGTCGATAGGTGTGGATGGAACGGAGAGAGATTGTGGAGAAGCAGATACATCAGGAGGAAGAGGGGATTCAAGAGATAAGTAGGATGCATTCTCGAAGGTCACGTCTGCGGACACAAATTGTTTGCGCAGAACGGGGTCAAAACAACAGTAGCCTTTTTGAGTGGTAGAGTACCCCAAAAAGACACACTTGGTGGAATGGGGGGAAAGCTTGTCGCGGGTAGCGGACGGAGCATGTACAAAAGTCGTACACCCAAAGACACGGAGAGGGAGAGGAAATGGTTCCTTGCTGGGTATAGAATGGAGAAAGGGGTCTGGCCGTGGAGAACCGTGGAGGGAAGGCGATTGATGAGATAACATGCGAGGAGCACAGCGTAGCCCCAGTAGGAGCGGGGCACTTGCATCTGCGTCATGAAAGTGCGAGCGACATCAAGGAGGTGACGGTTTTTACGCTCCGCCACCCCATTTTGCTGGGAGGTGTAAACACAGGTGGTTTGATGAACAAGACCACATTGCAGAAAGAAGAAGGAAAACTCATGACTAAGATATTCTTTAATATTATCAGAGCGAAAGATTTTAATAGAAATGCCAAATTGAGTTTTAATCATATAATAAAAAGATTGCCAGACAGAAAAGAGTTCAAAGTGATCTTTTAATAGATACACCCAGGTACATCGAGAAAAATCATCAATAAAAGTTACAAAGTAGGAACTACCCCGACCAATGGTGAGGGTAGGAGCAGGACCCCAGACATCAGAATGAATGAGATCAAACGGGCGAGAGGAGCCACGACCTTGCTTCGACGGGAAGGAGGAGCGATGATATTTGCCAAGCTGACACGCATCACAGTTGAGCAGAGGACTGGTCGGAGGTAAGTGGGGCAGAAGCTGTCGAAGAATCCGAGGAGGAGGATGTCCAAGGCGAAGATGCCTTGAAGCAGATCTGTGGAGAAGGAGGAGTAGGCGGACAGAGCGGAAACGTTATCGAGGAAGTAGAGGCCGCCACTCTCAGTCCCAGTAACAATCGTCCGCTGGGTCCTCGAGTCCTGAAAAGAACAAGAAGTGGGAGTGAATAAGACGGAGCACTGAAGTTGCCTGCATAAAGTAGCAACAGATAATAAATTGCATGGGAATTTCGGGACATAGAGAGTGTCCTCCAAGCAAAGCGACGGGGTGACTTGAACCATGCCCGTCCCATGAACTGGGGAGGGTGAACCATCCGCCACACGAACCGGGGGCAATCGGTCATGCGTTTCAAGGAGAGAGAAGCAATGAGGGTTGCCGGTCATGTGATTTGTAGCACCAGAGTCAATCAGCCATTTACCTTGGGTAACAACGTGGGCACTACCTGAAGTCGTGGCACAGAGGCAGACGGCCGAGAGGAGGCGGGGGTTGAGGAAGATGCATCACCGGAAGGGCGAAGATGAGGATGTTTCTGCTAGCAACGGTTAACAGAATGGCCAGTACGACCACAGTGAGAGCAGAGGAACCTGGACAAACCGCGCCCTCCTGAGTGGCTGCGGCCACTAGGCTCCCCCCACTCCCCGAGCTTGGTGAGCATATGAGTCCTAGGAAGGAGGGGAGGACAACAGAGGACGCTGGAGCAGCGAAGTAACAGCGGCAATGCGAGCCGCGGTGGCATCCAAAGTGGGAGACTCCGCCTCACCCAAGATCTGCTGGCGGATCATATCAAAGGAGTCTGGAAGGAGAAGAAGATAACAAACAACCAGGAGTTCCTGGAAGTGTTTGTGCTGTTCGGCCAAGTCCGCGGAGAAGGGGTGATTCTAGAGGATCTTTGCACCAAGAGCCTGAACCTGCTGAAAAGCCGCAGCAGGAGACATGGAAGGGCGGGCGAAGAGGTCCGCATAGAGAGTACAAATGCGGGACGTCTGGCCCCCCTTCGAATAGAGAGCAGCTAGGTGAAGCCAAGCAGCCTTGACCGTCTCATCATGGCGAATGACGGGAAGGCACTCATCAGAAAGGCTGTTGGCCAGCCAAGTACGGACAAGCGCATCACTCGCATCCCAGTCATCAAATTTAGCAGAGTTAAGAGGAGGAGGGTCATCAGTGAGGTGACGACGCTTGCGCTGAGAGCGTAGAAGAAAGGTAAAAGAGACGCTCCAATCCGGATAGTTGGAGCCAACAAGTTTAGAAAGCGTGCCAAGGTTTCCAGAAGGAGTAAGAGGAGGAGGAGCCGCATGGGTGGTGGAGGTAGAGATAACGGGGGTGGAGAGACCGGAATTGTCCATAGAGAAGGCAGGAAACCGCGCAAACAGAAGAGAAGCCGCAGGGAGAGAAAAAAGAGAGAAAGCCGCGGGACCTAAGGAGGAGGTCGCGACACGAGAAGGAGACCGCAGCGAACAAGGATGAAACCGCAGCGGGCTAAAGAGAAGAAGCTGCAACGGCATAGTGGCAGAACACCAGCCGCCAGGAAGCAGACCAAGGCACAGGGAACGAGGTCGCGCGAACTGAAAGAGGCCGAGCGAACAGAGAGAAGAGGAAGCAAAGGACCCGTGAGAACAGGTCGAGAACAGACCGAAGGAAGTCGTGCGAACAGGGCAGCGACAAGGCAAAGAAGCTACTTGGACAATCCACGCGGACAGAAGAGCCAAAGACGGAATTAGGTCGAATCGATCGTTGCCTCTGATACCATGTAAAAGTAGCAAACACGCAGCTAACAAGCAGCTAACAAACATGCAGAAATTTGAATAATTGAAAGTTTTATTATCCAAAAGATATAATTTACAAAGGTATGACCTCCCTTTTATAGAATGGAGGAGAAAGGAGAGAGTACAAACAAACAATGTGGGACTAAAATTTACAGGGCTGAGCGGCTAGAAATTAAAGAGACCGCACAGGCCGCGCGGTTAGACAAATGGGCTAACCGCTCAGCAACTCCAGCAGGAAGAGAACACTCCGCAATAGGAGACCGCTAGACCGCCCGATCTCCAAGCTTCTGAGAGAGACCGCCAGACCGCTCGGACTACAAACAACAACAGTCTGAACACGAACCTGTTGGAAAGGAACCGCTAGACTGCGCGGTCAACAACCCGCCAGACTAGACCGCCAGGCCGCCCAGTCTAATACTTCAACATATCGTAATCTGAGCCTCAACTCGGCGTACAAGGCCGCCATAACTCGGAACCACTTCCCTCATTAGTGCTGAATAAAATTTGTCGGGTTGCAGTCCTCCGAGGAGGAAGTTACACAAAAGCTGAGGGTCGACTCATGGGATCTGTCGTGCTTCAGACGTGAAACAACGAAAAAAGGTTCTTGAGGGTTTCATCCTTGCTCTGACGGATCCCCAACAAGTAAGAGGGGTCCTGGGTGATTTTATGGTTCGCGATGAACTAGTCAATGAAGAGCTGTGATAGATTTGCAAAGTTATTGATCCCTCCTTTCAGGGAGTAGAACCAAGCCTAACCCATAGTGTTGTCGGTAACGCTTGATATAGTAGTTGATCGGGAGCTCCATTGATCCTCATGACAGTGGCGAAATGATCAATATGGTCTAGGGGTCATCCGCTTCGTTGAATGTTTTGAGATTCAGGAGCTTAAAACCGTTCAGGATTGAATACGCTAGGACCTCTGCTACTAATGGTGTTCAAGGTCGGCAAGCGGCATGGCGCATGTCATGTTCCATCTCTTCGACAATCAAGGCACAAATTTCTTCACGAGTGGGGACTTCTACTACAGCTTCAATTTCTGCTGCTTTCGTATGGTTGTTGCGAAGCTGGAATTCAAGTTCTCCAAGATGGTAATCGTTGTAACTTTGGTTGGCCGATCTAGGGAGTTCCTTTTCGGATATTATAGAACCCCATATTCGGCAAGTGGGGATCGACAGGAGCCAGACCAGCCAAGTTATCTTGTTCAAGTCCCGGCGAGCCGGGCCCCTGGCGTCGAGTCCACTTGATGCCTTTTGCTGGCGTCGAGTACACTCGACGCCTTCCTCCCCGACATCGAGAGAGGCGAACTCACTCAACACCTTTTGATCTCGACATTGAGTGAGACTTGTTCACCTGATGCCTTCTTTCACGACATTGAATGGAGTGAGTTCTGTCAACGCCTCTCTCTTGGAGTTGAGTGAGATCTTTGCAGACCTGTCAGATCGCCCAGGTGGGGTGGAGCGGAACAAGGGCGAGTGGAGCAGCATGCTCGCACTCGCCCATGGCTCTCATCAGACATTTGGCGAGTGGGGGCATTTCTAGCCCGCACTCGCCCAGGGCCATAGGGAGGCGGCCAGTGCTATCACCGTCGAGCACTCGCCACCCCATGCGAGTGGAGGTTTTCAAGGACCACTCGTCAAGTGTTGTATGATGTATTTTTATCATTTTACCCACGCTGGTCTGCACAAATCCTTTTAGAACAGCGGAGTTATGTTGTTGGCAGGCCAATCTGGACTGCATATAGCTGTTTAGAACAACGGAGGTTGGCTGTTGGCCAACTATTTTCAGAAAACTATAAATAGGCCCAAGGGAGTACCTCAGAGGGCATGCTTACTTATGCTCCGGTCCTCTTGCGCTTTCTGAGGTATCCTTAGCTCAGCACTTGGCTAAGGAGGGGAAGCGCTCTAAGATCTTCTGGGCGTGTGGTGGGACCTCCGTGCTGGAGGCCTGGGTCTGTTTCTTGTTCTAAGTATCTAGTTGTTTGAGTTTGTGAGGTAGAACTAAGTGCGAGATCACCCCTTCCCAATGGTTCAAACTCCACAAAAGCCGATTTTCGGTTTCAACATTTTGGTACGGTGAGCGTGGAGAGTGATCAACACCGAAAATCTTTAGTGAGCTCGATGACTGGAGGAGAAGGACAAATTTCAGGCAGGGCCGACTCGCCATCCGCTTCCCCTCTCGTCACCCTTAGGATGTTTGAGGATTTCTGTCAGGAGGTGCGTAGCCTTGTCAAGTCCGTACTCGGCATGCGTGCCGAGTGCTCGACGCTAGCGGTCCCAGTTGTCGCGGCCCCAACCCTGGGCGAGAACTCCCTCGATAGGCGACCTGGGAAGGAGGTAGTAGAGGAGGGGAGAGAGCGAGAAATACATGGGCAAGTGTTGTTCCCCGGCTCGGCAAGTGGAGGCCAGATCGGCGAGATGGGTGTGCGATATCCCCCAGCTCACCCAGCAGAGGTACGCAGCCCCTTCAGCAAGTTGGTCTCATCCGCCCTTGTTCCAGAGGGATTTTGTGAGCCGAAGATGTCTTACTACACCGAGAAGGACGATCTGGTTCAATACATCCAGTGGTTTGAGGATGTGGTATCAATCCGACAGATGTCAGATGCGTTCAAGTGCAGTCTCTTTGTCATCACCCTTAAGGAAAAGGCAAGTGATTGGTTCCATTAGCTGTCGGTCAGCTCCATCAACTATTTCGAGGACCTACGCTGGGGGTTCATGCTGAGGTTCACCATTTCCAAGAAGTGGAAGAAAGAGTACGAGTCTCTATTCCACATCAAGCAGTGGGTGAATGAGACTCTGGGGAGTTATGTGGACCGGTTCCAGGAGGAGGTCCTCCAACTCCAGGAGTTGCCAAGTCACACCCTCATGGTGGCCTTCACCCTGGGGCTGCAACAGGGATTCTTCAGGATGGAGCTAAAGAGGGTGCCACCTCCCTCCTTCGAGGAGCTGATCGAGAGGGCAGCAAGGGAAGTCGACGGGGAGGCGTCAACCCTGAGTTTACAAGGAAGTTGGCCAAGTGGGCCACAGAAGAGGAGAAGGAGCCGGAAGGTGGCAGGGGCTACGAGGTGCGGAGAGCCGAGCCCAGGCAGAGGGAGCAGCAGCAGCAACAACAGCCGAGGTGGGGATGTCAAGAGCCGGATAACCGACTGGGTTGGAGGTAGCCAGAGTGGTAAAACCAGGGCCAACAAAGAGGTTTCCATGGAGGGAAAATCGCCAAGGAGGGCTGGGTCAGTTCTGTAGGCCCCCCTCAACCTTTTGCCCGGGTCGGGCCGGAGGGGTACTACTGGCCCAAGACGTCCACCCAGTGTTCCTTAGGGGAAACGATCCACCCTATCTAAGCACTAGATAGTCGTCTTGCTCGGCTCGAATCACAACATTCACAACCCATCAGAGTATAGCGGAAGCATTAACAAGAAACCACTACAGATATATATAACACATCATATAATAATATAGAGGTTCTAGGGCCAAAGCCTAAGCATTTAAATAAGCATGTGGGCTATACATGTACTACATATAACCCTCGCACTCTTACTCGCCATGCTGCTCGGCGGTACTCACGTCTCTAAACTCCGAGGACGGCGAGGGTGCATCTGCTCTTGTAGTCCTAGCCGCTGGCGTAATCTCCTGCGGCAGCGGGTCACTACTATAATGGTCCAGGCCCATCCCATGGGACGCAGCCAGACCGCCGGCCTACCAGGGTCCAGACCCGGGCCCACCACTGGTAGTCAGCCTATCACATTCAAGCCTGCAGGCCATGCATGCCAACCCCTCTCCGTGCCTGTTTATTAGCAGCGGTAGGTTGTTGCCACTGGGTATCGAACCCAGGACCTTGATAAGAGAGCTTTCCGCCACTCCCTCATCACCAACTGAGCTGCAACTCAGTTGGTGATGAGGGAGTGGCGTAAAGCTCTCTTATCAAGGTCCTGGGTTCGATCCCCAGTGGAAACAACCCGCCGCTGCTGATAAACAGTCCAGAGAGGGGTTGTGGTGCATGGCCTGCAGGCTTGAATGTGAAAGGCTGACTACCAGTGGTGGGCCCAGGGTCTGGACCCTGGTAGGCCGACGGTGCCAGTGGGTTCCCATGGGATGGGCCTGGACCGTTATAACTACGGTGCTCCATTTCCTGTGAATGGTTATTAAGATAACTGTTAGTCACAGAACTAAGTGGAAACAAATCTCCTCCCCGGATCTATATCCTGGGGACGAGCACACACCCACCCAACAAAAGTAAATAGTCGAAGCAAGAGAGGGTTAGTACAACATTTCATATATGTATAGCTAGGAGCAACTATAAAAGAGTGCAGAATAGTATAACTGGAAAAAGCAGCAGCAATATAAATCAGTTATAATAAGGCTTCACTAGCTCATCAGCACATCAGGTTTTCACATCATGAATTATATTGCAGGCAATCACAGTCGCGCACACACCGCAGACATTCATAGCCGCGCACACAGCGCAGACATTCATAGTCGCGCACACACCACAAGCATTCATATTCGCGCACACAACCCCTATGTCGACATAGTTTGGACTGCTTCAATATCTAGTATGGTAGCGAGCTCCGCGGGCCTCACCGATGTGGTCGTCGGTGAAAGTGGCCAGTCCTGCCACTTCTGGGGGTGGTCGTACCGCACAACCCCAGGCCCTAACGTACAATCTTGTGTACTCTTGGATGTGAGCGACATCCGACGAATCGTTTTTGGCCGACCAGCGGAGGAAAACCTGATGGGGAATAAAATAACGGTCGGTCACCCGTGGTACCCATCTCCCTGTCACCTTGAGTCGTAGACCTTCCCGCACCGGTACGAACGATCTACGGGAGGGACTGACCCGCCATTATTTCACCGCAAGCAATTTACAACAATCACACAAATGGCAATCATAATACACACCGGGTCTACGTCGACCTGCCCTACTGTTGGGTACATTGGAAAATGTGTACCAGATTTGAAGAAGTCTCACCCTACTCAATGATATACATCAAGGTGTATTTGATGTGTTTTGAGTTTATATGTGCAGGTTAAGTAATTGCAGGAAATGCTGAAAAATTTCTAAGTCCATATGTCGACACATAGAGAAGCAGTGTCGACACTTAAGAAGGCTTGTGTCGACACTGGAGAAAAGCTGTGTCGACACTTGGAGTAAATTATGTCGACGCCAGGAAAGGCAGAGTCGACACCAAAAGAAATGTGTCGACACATACAGGCAGTGTCGACACACTGTGAAGGATTGTCAACATAAATTGTGTCGACACTTAGAGGCAATGTCAACACCCAGAGAAGCTTAGTCGACATCAAATGTGTCGACACCAAGAGGCAGTGTCGACACACAAAAGTATTTGTCAACATCAACTGTGTCGACACACAGGACTTGTGTCGACACACATCAAAGCTTCAACAAAGTTAAAGTAAAGAAGTACTTGTGTCGACACTCAGCAAGTATCAACAACAAAAGAAGTTGTGTCGACACAAAGGAGATGTGTCGACACTCAGCAAGTTTCAACCAAGTTAAAGCAAAGAAGGCTTGTGTCAACACACATAATCAGTGTCGACACATTCTTAAGAAGCAGTGTCGAGAAGCTGTTACAACAACAAAAGAAGTTGTGTCGACACCACCAAGGCTAGTGTCGACACTTAGTCCACTTGTGTCGACACTTAGTCTATTTGTGTCGACACATAATGAAGATCAGTCTCGACACTTTCAGACAGAGACAATGATTTCAAGAAGTGACTGGATGACTTGACAGCTGCCATTTCAACCGGTCAACTGCAACTGTCAAAGCTGTCAGAAGGTTGTTAGAAACCGGATCAGCCGGTTACCATGGAGAAAGATTATATAAAGGCTTTCTCCTTCAACGGAAAGAGACGATCAATCATTGTAGAATCTAGATCCAGAGAAAACTGTAAATCAGTATTTTGAAGAAACTTCAGATTTACTTGGAGAGAGAGAACTCCGTAATTGAAATCAAGAAAGAGACTTGTTTAATCAAATCTCTTAAGAAGCATGTTTTGAACCAGACTGCAAAGAAGGATCCATATTTAATTCTTCATCCTAAGAAGGAAGTTGTCTGCCGGACTACTTCAAGAAGATCAACTTTTACTGAGTTCAGACTCAAGAAGCCTTGAAGAAAGCAATGACGAAGTTGATCTCAGAAATCAGTTCTATCAAGAACTGATCAAGAAGGTTGCCCTCTTCATTCTCTCAAACGGGGTGGTAACCTAAAACTCTTTATTATCTTTTTGTAGGATCCTAAGGGATCTGAGTTGTAAGCCTAATCTTATAAAGGCTGAGGTAGGGCTTTTGAGCCTGAGTGTAGGAGAATCTATTCTCTGAGTGTAGGTCTTGTTGAAGACTGAGTGGTAGGGCTTTGTGCCTGAGTTGTAGGAGACTGTGTTCTCTGAGTGTAGGCCTTGGTGAAGGTTGAGGTAGGGCAGTTTGCCTGAGTTGTACGGAGTGGGAACACTCTGAGTTGTGGGAACCTGTTTGGGGTTCTGAGCTGTAAGATCTGAGGATCTGAGGAGAAGTGCAGAAGTTAGGCCGAATCTAGTACACTGCTAGATAGGCGAAGGGGAAAGTGGATGTACCCAGACCTTGGGGAACCACTATAAATACTTTGTGCACTCTGTGAATGATTGTTTCTGTGATTGCTGTGCTGATAGCTGTAGAATTTGCAATTACTGCTTAGATTATAAAACAAATTTTCTGCCTTTAAAGTAAAAGAAAAATTACACCTATTCACCCCCCCCCCTCTAGGTGGTTAGGCACTAATTCTTTCAAGTGGTATCAGAGCGAGGTTACTCAAGAAAGGACTTAACAGTCAGAGTAAAATCCTTAAGGCAGATTTAAGAATCAATAAAGAATTAAGAAAATGGGTTCAGGTGAAAATCACAAGGAGCTGGGGTCAATGAAATTGCCAATATGTAGAAAAGAGATATTTGGCATATGGAAAGAGAGGGTCAGACTCTTTATGGAAGCTTCTGACCCAAGGATATATATTACAGTCAAAGAAGGCCCATATGTGCCAATGAAGATATCCATTCTGGATGCAAATCAGAAAACTCCCAAGGACTTTTCTGAAATGACTAAAGATGAAATCATCCTGGCCACTATGGACAAGAGAGCCCAGAATATAATTGTTAGTGTCATTGATGATTCAACATTTCAGAACTTAATTCATTGTAAAACCTCTAAAGAAATGTGAGATACATTAAGAGTCTATATGGAGGGATCAGAGGAAGTAAGACAAGATAGGAAGTCAATGTTAAATCAGGAATATGAAAGCTTCAGACAAGAAAAGTCTGATAGCATTACAGAATGTTACAAGAAGTTCTATATGATAGTTAATGAGTTGATGTCCTATGGAAGAGACTTCAGCAACTATGAGCTGAATGACAAGTTCTTAAGATCCCTGACTAAGGACTAGGACACCAAGATTTGTGCCATTAGTGAAGTGGCCAAACTTGCTGATATACCTCCTCCAACTTTGTTTGGAAAACTGTTATCTTATAAAATGCAGTTAATGGCTAGAAAGGAGGAAGAGAAGAATACTAGAGTGGAGCATAAGGAAAAGTCTGTGGCCTTCAAGACTGAAGCCACTAAGAAGTATAGAAGCAAGTCTCCATCTCCACCTAAAATAATTGCTGAGGCTGTCACAGATAATTCAGATGGCAAGCGTTCTGATAGCAGTGAAAGTGATGAAGACGTTGCTACTTTTACTAGGCACTTTCAAAGATTTCTAAAGAAGAGGCAGTGGAGGTCTAAGCCTTCCACTTCTCAGCCAAAAGATGACTACTATCAGAAGAGAAAGTCATCCAGGAATGACAGAAGCAGGTCCAAGTCAAGCAAAGATACATCTTCAAAGATTGTGTGTTATTGCTGCAATAGATAGGGACATGTAGTGGTTGACTGTCCTGAAAAGAGGAAGGAGTCAGCTGACAAAAAGAAGACTCAGTTTAAAAGCAAAAAGGAAAAGTCCTTGTTGCTAAGAAAGACAAGAGTCTGACAGACCAGTCATCTTCAGAAACAGAATCAGAAGCTGAAGCCTACATTGGATTATTTGCTGAAGAGGAATAAGATGAGTTCATGCAGCTAATGAACTCAATTTATGAGCATGAAGACCATCAGTGCAAGGGACTGATGACTATATTTGAAGGAGACAAGAGCCAGGATCAGCCTGGACCAAGTGAGGTACAAAGTTGTTCTTCTAGTTCAATTTATAGTACTGAGTCGGAGTCAGATACATCTGCATCAAGTGATGTGGGTGGGTCTGAATCTGAAGGAGATATTCATCAGTTAATTGATGAATATAGGGACTTGTTGCAGGCCTTGAAGAAAAGCAAAACCTTGGCCAAAACTCAGGCAAAGGAGATTGCTAGTCTTAAATTGGCTGCATCTGATTCAGAAAAATTGCTGGATTAAAAACTGAATGAGATTGGCAGATTGAAAAACATAACTGTTATTCAAATGGGCACAATCACATTCAAGAATGATCAGATTAGAAATCTGGAGGTTAGACTTCAGAAAGAGAAAGAGATTGTGGCTAGCTTTTCTAAACCTAAATCTGTTTTACCCTTGATAGATGAGTTTGTACCTTAAAAGGGTAAGGCTGGATTAGGGTTTAAAAAACCTGCCTGGACTGCTAGATCCAAATCTAAACGCAAAGCCCCAGCACAAAACAAGAAGTCTGATGTAGATAATTCAGCCAGGGTAGTACCTAAACAAAGGTACAACAGGTTTGAGTGCTGGTGTTGTGGCAAGGTAAGCCACTTTTCCTTAGATTGTTGGCACAATTCTAGTGTTAAAGAGAGTAGCAATCTGCCTGCTAGAAGAGCTATAGGTAGATTTGTTAAAGTACAGACTAACTTGCACCAAGGACCCAAACGTTATTTGGGTTCTAAGGTTAAGTAATCTGTGTTGCAGGTGAGTCCAAGCTGCCATGCCCCAATATGGTACTTGGACAGTGGATGTTCCAGGCACATGATTGGAATAAGGGGGTTGCTGAAGGACTACACACCTATCAAGGATGGCCCTAAAGTAACCTTTGGTGGTTCAGAAAAAAGGAATCATCAAAGGCTTTGGTAACATTTCTAGTAATCAGATTACTATCACTCAAGTGGCCTATGTGAAAGGTTTGAAACATAACCTTATAAGCATAAGTCAGCTGAGTGACTTAGGATATGACATTTCATTTATTAAGAATGAATGTCATATCAAAAGGTCAAGTGATCAAAATATCATTTTGACAGGATATAGGAAGAGAAATGTTTATTGTCTTAATTTTGAGTGTGAGAACAATGTTTCTCCTATTTGTCTTGTAGCTAATGAGAGAGTCTCACATTGTGTTAAATGGCACAAGAGGCTGACCCATCTTAACTATAAGACTATTGACCAACTCTTTAGCAAAGAGTTAGTGAGGAATGGTCCTCAAGTTAAGTGTATAAAGGATGGGATATGCTCAGCTTGTCAAAAAGGCAAGCAGACCAAATCCACCTTTCATAGCCTTGAAAACAAGGATTCAGTGAGGTGTTTATACCTCTTGTATATGGATCTATTTGGTCCTATGCCAGTTCTCAGTCTAGGTAGGAAGGTCTACACATTTGTGGTAGTAGATGACTATTCTAGATATTCCTGGGTGTTCTTTCTAAGACAAAAATCTGAAACCCCAAGTATCTTACATAGTTTTGTTAAACAAATTCAGAATGAGTTGGACAGTACAGTGGTCAAAATCAGAAGTGACCATGGTACTGAATTTCAGTCTGAAAGTATGACAAAACTGTGTGAAGAATTTGGGATATTTCAAGAATTTTCCTCACCTAGAACACCACAACAAAATGGTATTGCTGAAAGGAAGAATAGAACATTGATAGAGGCTGGTAGAACTCTATTGAGTGACACTTCTCTCCCAGAATATTTCTGGGCTGAGGCAGTAGACACTGCATGTCATGTGATCAATAGAGCTTCTATCACCAAGAGGCACAAAAAGACAATGAGAGAATGGACAAGCTTACCATTACAGAAGATTCTACTGCAAATCAGTAAGTGGAAAATGGTGGTTGTTGTCTAGGGAGAGTACAAGACTCTCTAGAAGCTGAAGAAGATCAAGTGGTGCAGCTAAATGAAGAAGCTGGAGGTGTACAACCTGAAGATAGACTACCTCCAGCTAATAGACACTTAAAGGATCATCCAGCAAATCAGATAATTGGTGATCCAAGACAAGGAGTGCAAACAAGAAGCAGGAATCTGAGCACAATTCTCTGCTCCAGTTTCCTATCACAAGTGGAACCAAAGAAATTTGAAGAAGCAGTTCTAGACCCACATTGGATTGATGCAATGCAAGAGGAGCTGAATCAGTTCAGAAGATGCAAGTTCTGGAAGCTTGTTCCTAAACCAAAAGACCACAATATCATTGGAACAAAGTGGATCTTCAGGAATAAGTTAGATGAGAATGGAGTCATTGTGAAGAATAAAGCAAGACTTATTGCAAAAGGATATAGACAGGAAGAAGGTATTGATTTTGATCAAACCTTTTCCCCAGTAGCAAGACTGGAAGCAATCAAGATGTTCCTTGCTTTTGCAACATATCAAGGGTTCAAGGTATTCCAAATGGATTTAAAGTCAGCTTTCCTAAATGGAAATCTAAAGGAAGAAGTCTATGTAGAGCAGCCCTCAGGTTTTGTTGATCCTCTCAAACCTGATTATGTTTATAGACTTAGAAAAGCATTGTATGGGTTGAAACAAGCCCCAAGGGCTTGGTATGAAACCATGTCTAGTTTCCTCATTAAGAACAAATTCTCAAGGGGGAAAATAGACAAGACTCTATTCCTTAGGGAATCTAAAGGTAAGATAATCCTAGTACAAATATATGTTGATGACATAATATTTGGGTCTACTAAAAGTAATCTTTGCAGAAAGTTTGCAAAACTTATGCAAAGAAAATTTGAAATGAGCAATATGTGGGAACTTAAGTTTTTCTTGAGTCTCCAAGTAAGACAGACTGAAGATGGCTTGTCCATAACTCAGTCTAAGTTCACCCTGGAGTTAATAAATAAGTATGGTATGGAATCATCCACTACCATGAGAACTCCTATGGGGTCAAGTGTGTCTCTTAGCAAAGATGATGCAGGGAAACCTGTAGATGAAACTTTGTATAGAGGGATAGTTGGCTCCCTACTATATCTGACTGTTAGTAGACCAGATATTATGTATGATATATGTGTCTGTGCTAGGTACCAAGCATGCCCTAAATAATCTCATCTAACTGCAGTCAAAAGAATTTTGAGATATCTTAATGGCACACCTCATCTAGGCCTTTGGTACCCTAGGAATGGAGATTTTCTACTGACTGGCTATTCAGATGCAGATTTTGCAGGTTGCAAGGAAGATAGAAAAAGTACTACATGCACCTGTCAATTTATAGGTGGAAGACTAGTGTCTTGGAGCAGTAAGAAGCATACTAGTGTGGCAATATCCACTGCTGAGTCAGAATATGTTGTTGTAGGAAGCTGCTGTGCACAACTATTGTGGATTCAGCATTAGCTAGAAGACTATGGTATTCAAGTAAGTAGAACACCTTTGCTTTGTGATTCTACAAGTGTGAAAGTGCAGCTAGATCTAATATACTCTAGAGGGGGGGGGGGTGAATAGAGTATATGGTGCTTGAAAACTTTTTACAACAATTGTTGTAATCTGAGTGAACATGAAAGCAACTATTAAATCTAATCACAAAATAACCTACAACAGAAATTAATCACAGATCTAAACTAATCACAAAACAATCACAGCCAGAAACAAAGGATAAAGACAAGCAAGCCAGAAGACACAAGGAGCTATAGTAGTTCCCCTAAACTTGGGTACATCCACTCTTCTACCACCCTAGGTAGGAATCCACTGCAGGATGAGTTGATCAGGTGTCCTGGGCACCAATGAGCTTTTGATAAGGTGCTCAAAAACCAAATCAGATTTTTTTGATCAGGTGTCTTGCCACCAATGAGCTTTTGACAAGGTGCTCAAAAACGAAGCTCAAACTTTTGAAGGGAGTTTGAGAAACCCTTTACAGATATGGGGATAAGACAGTTATGGAAGTCTTCTCTTTCTCAGAGCAACTGAGAAGACTATGTGGATTTTATGTTGTCAAAGCTCCCCCTGAGTTCTTGAGATGTTCAGGAAATGAAGCTTTGCTGTAGGGTGATAGGCCTTCAGAAGTTGATCGCCAGCAAATGATAATTTCAGTAACAGCTGAAGTGTTAGGTGTCTGGAGTCTTTGAAAGATGTTGGCCTTGAACACTTGAATCAAAGGTGATCTGAAGATTTTTAGATTTGTTGATCTCCTTTGGTGTGTGTTCTTGTATGAATTCCTTTTAGCTCTTTCTCTTGTGAACAATTGATGTTGAGAAAGATGTTGTTCAGAGAATATTGTAGTAGATAATCCTTTTTTCTTCTTCTTCTTGTTCTGCTTATTTTTGCTGTCTGTCTGTGTGTTGTGTATAAGAGAGATTCAAAAATCTTGAGTTTTATTCTCTGGTTCTGGATAGAAATTCATCTGTCAAGAATAGCCGTTGGCCTGTCTTTAATTGACTTCCTTAATTGCAATTGTCTTTTGGGGGAAAGTCCAAAGAAACATTCCTTGATAATCCCTTGAAACTTGGTCCAGAATAAATGAAAACGGCTAGAAAATCTTCTGAATTAATTGTTGAATAACTCCTTAACTGTTTTGAATTTGAATCTTGAAAATCCTTGAAGTCATCAGAAAAACGTCGAACTGAGCTCTGCTATCGTCGAACTGAGCTCAGAGATTTGGACTTAGACCGCAACAGAAATCGTCGATCTGAGCTCAACTATCGTCGAACTGAGCTCAGAGATAGAGAATCAATATTGAGTCAAGATCGTCGAACTGAGCTCGAAGATCGTTGAATGGAGTTCGACGATTTGTTGACGTTGAGCTCAGCGATCGTCGAATGGAGTTCGACGATCTGTCGAAGTTGAGCTAGACGATCGTCGATTGGAGTTCGACGATTCGTCGTACTGAGCTCGACGATATGACTTAGTCTTCAAACTGAAAATCCTTGGTCTTGAGGGCAGCTTCCAAACCTAAGTACTATCCCTTAGACTCAATTCTAATTGACCTTTAGAGCTATACAGGAGGTCAAAAACAGGTTTCCTAAAGACATAGTGATCCTGACCCAAATTAGTAATAGGGTGTTCCAACAAAGTGTTATTTCTATTGCAAATAATCCTGTCTCACATAGTAGGACTAAGCACATAGAAATTAGATACCATTTTCTTAGAGAACATGTAGAAAAAGAGGACATTTTCCTAGAATATGTTAAAACAGATAATCAGATTGCTGATGTGTTTACTAAGCCTCTTGATGAAACTAAATTCAATAAGTTTAAAATTGAATTAGGAATGTTGAAATTAGAATAGTTTGATAAAAATTGGCTAAGTAAAATAGTGTCGACACAAGGAGTTGTCTGTGTCGACATATAGAAGTGGTGTAGACATTTCATAGAAATGGTGTCGACACATCTAGGAAGTCTGTGTCGACACTTCAGAGAAATAGTGTCGACACATCCAGAGTAGGTGTCAACACATCCAGGGTGGTGTTGCCACTTAGATTTAACACTGATTTCGTCGAGTGAAGTATCGACTAATCGTCGAACGCAGATGTATAAGTGTCGACACATCATAATTGGTGTCGACACATATAAGTCAACACTATTGTCGAGACTTAAGTAGCCTGTGTCGACACTTTTCAACAGTGTCGACACATTTAGAGGATTATGACGCGCCTTTTCACCTTCGTTTTTAGAAAGGTATAAATAGGTCTTCACCATTGTTTGTCGACACGCTCTCAATAGTTTCGAGACCAAAACTTTGTGTCGACATCCCTCTCATCTAATTTCAAGATTTCTCAAAACCCTAATGGCACCAAAGCTCGAGGAGAACGTCAATGAAGGATATGAGTTAGTACGGAATGCATTTGACCATGCAGAACAAGAAACTAAGGATGATGTAACCCTAATTACTGAGAACGGGTTGGAGTATTTAGTTTCTGAGCCAACCAAGATTTGGAAGAAGGAAGTACTTGAATTTTTTAGTGCAGCTACCCTTGATGATACTGGACTCAAAATCAAGTCTGCAGTTCATGGAGTAAAAGTAAAACTCACCCAGAAGAGTCTAAGAAAAGTTCTACATCTACCAAGAACTAAAGAAGAGGAAGATATACCTACATCTAAGACTAGGGATGCACTGCAATGGTGTGGACTAGATCCAACCATGAAGATTGGCTCCGTTTTTAACAGGAAAGGCATGAATATGCAGGGAAAGTTCTTGTCAGAAGTAGTAGTAAAGGTGATTTTGAGCAAGCCAGGTGGGCATGATAGGATATCAGCTCACATGTTCAGCTTAATGACAAGAATTATCTTTAAGTTAAAAACTGATTGGTCAGCAATGATGTTTGAAAAGATTAAGGAAAGTCTGAAGAAGCCCAATCTGGGTAGAATTATGAGTCTATACCCAGCTGGAACTATTCCAGAAGTCATGAACCAAGCTGCTGGTTCTAAAATTAACCATATGAGGAGGATGGATGTCAGAATTATCTCAAGATGGGATAGGGTGTTAACTAAGGATATGCCTACTCCAGAGAAGGAAACACCTCCACAGAAGAAGAAAGCCATAATGGCTCCTGAATCATCCAGTAGCTCAGAAGAGCAAGTAGTTTTTAGTTCTGATGATGGAGAGGTTAGAAATGCTGGACAGTCACCAACAAGAAATGAAGATGCACAGAGGCAGGGGGAGCAACCATCTACTAACCCCATCCACCTAGATCCACTCCAGGGGGAGCCTCAACATGTGGAAGAGCCAACTCACTTAGATAGTGAAATGGCAACTTAAACAATCCTTTAGGTAATACATGCAGTTAATCAATCAATTTTCAATATTGAGGATGAAGTATTAACTGAGTCTTTAATTGATGTTGATCAGCAAACTCAATTACATTGTCAACCACAAGATGTTGTCATGGAAGATACATCAGTTGCTGATAATGCTCCAGAAATAAGAAACTCTCTTATCCCTACTCAACAGGAGTTTACTCTAGAAGAGCTGTTTCTTGATATTGAGGGGGAGCATGCTGGTTTTGAGGGGGATAAAACTGCTTTTGAGGAAGAGAAAGCACATATCGAGGGAGAGTATGTGAGATCTCATGAGGAGACTGCAAGGAATGATGAGGAGCTGCCAAGGACTGAGAAGGAATTGCCTCCTAGTCCAAAGGATAGAGTTGACATAGCTAGTACCTCAGAATCTGAAGATGTTGTTGATGTTCAAGCAAAGAAAAGGAAGCTCATGGTCTTCAAAAGAAGAAGCTAGAGTTACAATAAAGCATTACAAACTGTGGCTCCACAACCTGCCCCTACAACTGACTACAGCTCATTGTTGGTGGATTTGCAAGTTAAGTTGGATGAGCAAAGGGTAGCAATGGAGAAGTATATAGATGAAACTCACAAAGATCTGCAATTCTACTTGGCCCAAGACATCAAATCTATAAGATTTGAAGTAAATTAAAATAAGAAGGAAATGACTGACTGTTTTCATAAAGGAGGTAATGCAGTGGTTTACCTAGCCACTCATCAAGAAAAGATAAAGACACATGGTGGATGATATAGCAGTCAAACAGGGATATGTTTTAGAAAATCAGATCAGAATGAATGATAATCTGACTGCATCCCATAATGTTATTGTTACAGAATTGAAAAAAGTAGCCACATCCCAGCCTGCTGATCATTCTAAAGCCAAACCAGAGTTTGATAAGGAAAAGTTTGATAAGGATTTCCAGGAAGGCATAGCTGCTGTAAAAACTGCTATTACAGATTCTCAAAAGGTTATTTCTGGACTGATGCTGAAGTTGAGGGGTTTTTATAAAGATGAAGTTAATTATATGGATGAACAGATCAGGTTTCAGAAGGATGATCTTAGAGATCATGTGGCTAGAGAAGTCATAAAGGGGGAGAGAGTACTAGTCAAAGCTGGATCTGATCATGCTAAATAGATTTCCAATAGCATCAGAGCCACTCTTGGATATCCACCCCTTTGTGATGATGACAATGTAGCTGAATCTGGAATTCACCCTACTATTTTTGGAGGAGAGCCAGGTGAAGTTGCTCAAGTTGTTTATCCTCCTGCAGATTTTGAAATGATTCATCAAGAAGTCCAATCTATGTACAGCCCTCCTGAGGGTAATAAGAATATTATTTTTGAGAAAGTAGATAAGCCTGTGCCTAAGGAAGTTTTGAAAGAGCAAGAAGCTCTATTGTCAAAGAAGAGGTTTAGAGAACAGGCTGAATTAAAACCAGATTTTGAGCAGTGGAGCCCAACTTCTAGAAATATTATACTGACTGCTTGGAAAGCTGCAAAGGACAATACCCTAGAAAGGGGTAAATGGTACTCTGAACAAGAGTGGAGAAAACATGAAGTCAGGCAAGAGGCTATTGTACAGTACAAAAGAAAGGCTAAACTTGGAAGCTACCTCCTAATGCACATGAGCCTAGCAAATATTTCCCAAAGCCTTATCATTATTTTGAGAGACAAAAGATAAGGGCTGAAGAGCTGAAAAAGAAAGATCTAAAGGGAAAGAAGTCTGCTGATGACTCTGATGTTCCTGTGAAAGCCAAGATTCAATCAGGCAAGGGCATTGTCATCAAGGAGCCAGAGCAGCATTAGATTAGATTTACTTGAGTTTACATTTTGTAATCTTTAGTATTAAAACATCTATGTAAAATTTTGTTCATGAAACTATTGGAAGTTGTAACAAAATAATGTTTAATGTTCAATCTGTTACATTGTTATTCTGTGAAGATTGTTTATACATGTTTTGTTTAGTATTTACCCTGTCATATAATGGTATTATACATCATATTGTGTATTTGTTATGTATGGTGTATATCATTGACTAAGGGTTATGACTTCTCCAAATAGGGGGAGATTGTTGGGTACATTGGAAAATGTGTACCAGATTTGAAGAAGCCTCACCCTATTCAATGATATACATCAAGATGTATTTGATGTGTTTTGAGTTTATATGTGCAGGTTAAGTAATTGCAGGAAATGCTGAAAAATTTCTAAGTCCTTATGTCGATACCTAGAGAAGCAGTGTCGACACTTAAGAAGGCTTGTGTCGACACTGGAGAAAAGCTGTGTCGACACTTGGAGTAAATTGTGTCGACACCAGGAAAGGCAGAGTCGACACCAGAAGAAATGTGTGGACACATACAGGCAGTGTCGACACACTGTGAATGATTGTCAACATAAATTGTGCCGACACTTAGAGGCAATGTCGACACCCATAGAAGCTTAGTCGACATCAAATGTGTCGACACCAAGAGGCAGTGTCGACACACAGAAGTATTTGTCAACATTAACTGTGTCGACACACAGGACTTGTGTCGACACACAACAAAGCAAAGCATCAACAAAGTTAAAGTAAAGAAGTACTTGTGTCGACATAAAGGAGATGTGTCGACACTCAGCAAGTATCAACAACAAAAGAAGCTGTGTCAGCACAAAGGAGATGTGTCGACACTCAGCAAGTTTCAACCAAGTTAAAGCAAAGAAGGCTTGTGTCGACACACATAATCAGTGTCGACACATTCTGAAGAAGTAGTGTCGAGAAGCTGTTACAACAACAAAAGAAGTTGTGTCGACACCACCAAGGCTAGTGTCGACACTTAGTCCACTTGGGTCGACACTTAGTCTATTTGTGTCGACATATAATGAAGATCAGTCTCCACACTTTCAGATAGAGACAGTGATTTCAAGAAGTGACTGGATGACTTGACAGCTGCCATTTCAACCGGTCAACTGCAACTGTCAAAGCTGTCAGAAGGTTGTTAGAAACCGGATTAGCGGTTACCATGGAGAAAGATTATATAAAGGCTTTCTCCTTCAATAACAGAAAGAGACGATCAATCATTGTAGAATACAGATCCAGAGAAAACTGTAAATCAGTATTTTGAAGAAACTTCAGATTTACTTGGAGATAGAGAACTCCAGTAATTGAAATCAAGAAAGAGACTTGTTTAATCAAATCTCTTAAGAAGCAGGTTCTGAACCAGACTGCAAAGAAGGATCCAGATTTAATTCTTCATCCTAAGAAGGAAGTTGCCTGCCGGACTACTTTAAGAAGATCAACTTTTACTGAGTTCAGACTCAACAAGCCTTGAAGAAAGCAAAGACAAAGTTGATCTCAGAAATCAGTTCTATCAAGAACTGATCAAGAAGGTTGCCCTCTTCATTCTCTCAAACAGGGTGGTAACCTAAAACTCTTTATTATCTTTTTGTAGAATCCTAAGGGATCTGAGTTGTAAGCCTAAACTTATAAAGGCTGAGGTAGGGCTTTTGAGTCTGAGTGTAGGAGAATCTATTCTCTGAGTGTAGGTCTTGTTGAAGACTGAGTGGTAGGGCTTTGTGCCTGAGTTGTAGGAGACTGTGTTCTCTGAGTGTAGGCCTTGGTGAAGGCTGAGGTAGGGAAGTTTGCCTGAGTTGTAGGAGTGGGGACACTCTGAGTTGTAGGAACCTGTTTGGGGTTCTGAGCTGTAAGATCTGAGGATCTGAGGAGAAGTGCAGAAGTTAGGCCGAATCTAGTACACTGCTAGATAGGCAAAGGGGGAAAGTGGATGTACCCAGACCTTGGGGAACCACTATAAATACTGTGTGCACTCTATGAATGATTGTTTCTGTGATTGCTGTGCTGATAGCTGTAGAATTTGCAATTACTGCTTAGATTATAGAACAGATTTTCTGCCTTTAAAGTAAAAGAAAAATTACACCTATTCACCCCCTCTAGGTGATTAGGCACTAATTCTTTCACCTACTAGGCTTAAACTTTGGGCGGCGGCGCTCAGCTCTACTTTCGTCAAGGAGCGTGAGAGCGCATTATTTGGGGCTAGACTTGGAGGACTACTTCAACTCTGGTTATCCCCAACTAAGGCTCAACTTTAACAACGATTGCTCGTCAGAGCAGGATCCAGGATTATAATAGTAAATTGCAATGAGGACAAGTGTGGTGATTATGCTGCTTATTTAAAGTGCTGAATGAAATGTGACCAATACGAGACTGGAGTAGTACTGAATAGAAAGTACTGAGATAAGCTTGACCAGTACGAGACTGGAGTAGTACTGAATATAGAAAGTACTGAAATAAGTTTGACCAGTACGAGACTGGAGTAGTTACTAAATTGAAAGTGTGGAAATAAGCTTGACCAGTGCGAGACTGAAGTAGTACTGAATTGAAAGCCCTAAAATAATCTTGACTAGTGCGAGACTGGAGTAGTACTGAATTGAAAGCACTAAAATAAGCTTGACCAGTACGAGACTGGAGAAAACACAAAGAAAATGGTTAGTAGTCCAATCACTCCATCCAGGAGGCTTCAGTTTCATCTCAGATTTAAAGGAGATTTCATTGGGTTACATCAATTATTAGGATCCAATTAATTTGGTTGCGCCATATTTATTACAGCTTAATTGGATCAAGGGCTTGTTAGGAGTTACATTCTTATTAGTCGTCGAGAATAACTCCTAACTCATCATTCGTACTCTCACCTTCCGAGCGTGCCCAATTTACCCCGGAGTCGAGGCGCTTCGACGATTTTACGAAATCTCTGAATTCCCGGAGCTTGGTCACTTGCCTCGGCCACTCTCGTCGATAAAATAGTTTGAATTGCTTATTTGATTATAAAGGGGTGGTCGCGCACTCCAATTTCCACCTTTGAGGGAAAATGAGCGGATTACGTTCCGAGCGCGACCGTAGACTTCCAAATTTTAGGAAAAATATTAAAACATATCCCCATGACCCCAAATTTTGATACAACCCTTAGAAGGGCCTAAAATGAGCCTAGTAATTTTTTTTATAATTTTCTCCAAGTATTTTGGGCTTTTAATTTGGCCAAATAAATTTTATTTTGGCTTTTAAAAATACCAAATCATTTCTAAAAATTATCCAAATTTTTGTGGAGAAAGCCCTCATCATGGGGAACATTTTTCATGTTGGTCACTTTCCCCTAGAGGCGTAGGTTTGGCCTAGAAATTTCTACAAATTTCTGATAATAAAATGGTTCTGCATTTAGCAGATCACAAGGATCCTGCGGCTGAGATCGAGCCGCACAGCTCATTAGGCCAGCGCTTCCCCACAGCGGATCGACCACGGATCCGCTGTGGTGGCACAGAAGAGGAGGCGGGGGCGGGGATTAAGGAAATCAGGGTCCGTCCGATCTCATCTTGAGATCGGACGGCCGTTGTGCTTCCCGACGGTGTGGAGGGTGGCAGCCTCCACCACTGCCGGCCAACCTCTGCCAGCCGCCGTCACCGGACCCGATCGACTCGCCAGGGGGCCGGCGACACTCTGGGCGGTGGTCCGGCGGCCTGGCGCCGCCGACCGTCACCAGAAAACCCAACCCGAGAGCCTGGGGTGGCGGGGGCTCTGCTCCCGGCGCCACCGCGCCACCCCCGCTCCTCAGGTGGTTGGACCGCCTACCGCTCCAACCCCGGCCATCGCGTCGGGGGTCGGGCTTCTCGCCGGCGGTGGCCCGACAGCCTTACGCGCACCGCCGCCGCCGCCGCCAGGCCCTAAACAGAGCATAGCTCTATTTTGCGGGTGCCGCCGGAGCCGCGTTTTTTGGCGGCGGCACCGCCGCTCTCCGCCGTTGGGGGTCGCCACCCCCAGTGGTCTAGAACTCCCCCAGTGCCACCACCGGCGCTGGGGTAGTAGTTTTCCTCCTTGGGCACCACCCGGCCTGGAATATGTCTCGGGTGGTGCCGGCGGCGCTCCGGCCGCCGGGAGGCGCATGCACGACATCTAGAATAGGGAAGGGGATGGAAGAAAGTCTCCACCTTAGTTTGGTGGGCTCGGGAGGGGCTGGCCTGGTCGTCCATGCCAAAGGTGGCGGTGGTGGAGGGGGAGGCCAATTAGGCTTGGCATTTTCCGGCCACTTGGGCTCCGACAGGGGGTTGGGCAGGGGGGAAGGAGTTGTTCAGAGAGCTTGAGTGGGAAGAGGGGGAGGGGGCCTTTTATTAGTTTTTATAGGCTAGTGGGGAGGGTCTCCACTTCTCTACTTGGTGTGGGATTAATCCCTCCATATGGAGGGATTAATCCCACCCTCCAGCTGTCCAAGGACAGTTGGAGGTCAGGGAGATTTCTCCCACATGGGGGAAAAGGGGTTAAGCCCTTTGGGCTTGGGCTTTAGGATGGGAAAGAGAGAGAGAGGGATAGTGGTGGGCCTGCACTTGTAGTGGGATATTTTGTTTGCTGGTTGGGGGGCCCAAAGTGGGTGAGGGGCAAGACCCTAAGTGGTCATGAAGAGGGGGTAGGGCCCCCATTTGGAGAAAAATACAAAAATGGGTTTTTATGGGGGGGGGGGGTTTAACCAAGTCAACCATAGGGTGGGTCCCCCTTGCTAGTCAAAGTCAAAGTGGGTCCAAGTTATCGGGGTTGGGTCAAAGTTCGGGTGTCGTGTCACAATTAGGTGTGCGCACGCTTTTTCGGTGCACGACTATGTTGGATTTAACCACGAGTTGACCAATTGTCGTTGAAATTGACTGGGACAACTTCCGTTGACTTCGTATTGACCACATGTGTCCAACGCCTCTAACTGGGGTTGAATCGGAGTCCGTTTGATGAAAGTCCGAAATTTGCACGTCGCAGCGCGTTAAAGCGGTCAAAGTGTCTAAATCTATCGTTAGATCTCGGATTGTGACGCGACGGGTTTCGATGTACCCGTCTAGGTTATATGAGGTCACAGGAATTGACAGAACTCAAATCGGAGTTCTCTAACTCGATATCAAAAATCTTGCTCTCGTTGCATTTTACGAGCAATGATCACATCCACTATATGACCTCAGGGGTCTAACTAAACGAGTTCTTATATACTCGTATCGACTATACGAGGTCACAGGAACTGATAGAACTCAATTCAGGAGTTCTCTAGCTCTATTTCCTGCCTATGCTTATCTCCCATCGAGTCAGGGGTAGGTGTTCGGGCCACTTTTTTTGGGCCCACTAGGGCTCTGGTGGCCTAATAAAAGTCGGGATGTTACAAGTTTAACCCTCCATGTTGGAGGCAGGGCCAGAGGCCACCCTCCTCGATCAACATGTAAACACCCCCCATCTGTCACATAGCATATAGCAGTAGGTCCGACCGGGGCCCGATGCCATATACCACAGACAGACCGGGGGTTACTCAATGGAAACCATCCAACCAATCAAACGTCCTACACAGAGGCATTCTAGCAAAAGCAATTATTAATAGTTACAATTTAAGAACCCAGCATAAGCACGAATGGCCACTAAACAAAACCACAGGAATGAAGTACAAATACACAAGCACTGGCTTTATGGCCTTACCAATTGTTTCCTTAAATTAGATGTCTTTCAAACCTCGGTGCGCATGCCGGCCATACATGAATAAAAGAAAACACACAATTTAGGCCTTCGAGGGTCGGCTCAACAACTTGGGCTTTAGCCCGCTATTTAGCACTCGGCTCCGCAGCACCTGGAACCAACAATCCACCGCACGGTGGCAAACAAAGGCAACGGTCAGCTATGCTGACCAAATTATAACGATCCCTCCCCCAACTCGGGGCGGCGATGCTCCTTCCCTGCACTTTGTTAGCATAATCCAGCAGTATAGATAAACATTTCATCACAGGCATTGGCAAGCACGGCCACACGCCTCGTGCACTCAGGGCAATTCTCGTGAACCGGTCAATGTCACGTCATTTTAAGCTATAGACACCTCGGTCTCACCACCGCCACTTTGACGGCCAAACTATGAGCATTTTGTCTTCCCGGCATGGGTCACGTCAATTTAAGCCATAGACCGCCGAAGACCCTCATCTATGCCAACGGCTCTAACCGAACGACATAGAACAGGTACGGTTTCATCTAACCCGTGCTCATATCGTAATGACAATTTAAGTCATATGCGCGGTTCAAACTTCTCCCGGTCCCGTTTCCGTCACACACTTCACATAACCCAGTTATGTTCAAGTTGTCTCCCAGGCGCATCATGCTGGCAGGATCACGCATCCGCCCAGATTTCCGGTGCACCTTGGGTTAATCCCCACGGCTCCCTGTTGCAATCTACCGCATAGAAAACCCGAAAACCAACAACGCACGGAGTCTTCTCCGGCCATTTATGTAATGCAACATCACCCCCCATCCAAACCAACTTGTCCGGATAGGCTTCACACATCATGCCTATGTCCGTTCTCGAATACGGACTCTACACAATGGGACTTTACATATCTACCCGAAGGAACGCCTCAAACTCACCGCAAACGCGGCGAGAGCGGCTTCCTATAACAAGGGAAAAGAAGAGCTTCACATGCTCAAGTAGATAATCGTTACCCTAGCGTTCTTCCTTGCCGCTATGGAAATCTACACGGATGAAAAACACCGCAATCTCCTTGCCTTCGCAGATCTGAAGTCGGCTCGTGATTTGGAGTCCCGAAGCCCCCTCAAGGACTGGATCTAGATTTCTTCTTCCTCCTTTGCTCTCCCTTATCTCTAGAACTTAGACAGAGAACCAGCGGCAGAAGATAAGGGTTTTGAAACCCCATACTCGGTGTATAACCCACTCGGATTAACCACCAGTCGTCGGATCCCACAAAAATGGAAATGCACGGCTTCGATCCAGGTCTGACCTGGACAAACGGGGCTAAACACCGCACGGTTCACCAACCGAGCAGGACACGTCCGCGACCAATCAAATTGTGTCGGGACATTAGTCAAGATCCCGCCAAAAACCTCTGTGTCGACACTCAGCGTCGACAGAGTCAAACACGCCACAATCCGCCCCGCGCTCGATGATCGTCGAGCCAAGATCGTCGAACGCTGCCAAATTCGTCGATCGCTGATCGCTGGCCTGATTGTCGAACGCCGCCAGATCGTCGAACGGAGATCGCTGGCCGATCGTCGAACGCAGATCGCTGCCAGATCGTCGAACGGAGATCGCTGGCCGATCGTCGAACGCAGATCGCTGCCAGATCGTCGAATGCCCCGACACGCCCTGGTCAAATACCAAATTTGGTACAAAATGCCTCCTGTCGCACTTTTGAGTTTCGGGCGTTACAGCTCTCCCCTCTTAAAAGAATTCGTCCACAAAATTTCATAATGAAGAGATAAGTACAAAACTAAAATTATACCTGGCGGAACAACTCCGGGTACCGTCAAGCATAGTTTGCTCTCGCTCCCAAGAGAGCTCCTCGCGACCGCAATTGTCCCAATGGACCTTGACCACCCGATCCCTTTATTGCGTAGCCCGCTTGACTTCCGAGTCCTCAATACGTACGGGCTTGACCATTGTCGTCAACCCACTATCGACCGGCACTTGGTCGACCGCGATCACTTAGCTATGCTCTTGCACCGCCTTTCGCAGCACTGATATGTGGAATACATCATGTAGACCACTAAGCTCCACCAATAGCTTCAACGATAGGCTGCTTCGCCAACCCGCTCCAGAACCTCAAACGGCCCAGTTACCTCGGGCTTAGCTTTTTCAATCGCCGCACCCGCGAGGACACCCTTGTGACATCTTGATCTTCAAGTACGCCCAGTCGCCACAGCGAACTCCACGTTCCTGTGCTTGAATTATAGTACTTCGCCTGACGGTCCTGAGCGATAGCAACCTCTCCTGAATGGTTCTCACTAAAGAAGTAGCATCCTCCACCTCTAATCGCTTATACAACTTTGATTCACCCGTTTCCACCAGACAACGTGTGCGACATTTTCTACCAAAAAGGGCCTCAAAGGGCGCCATTTTTATACTCGCTTGGTAGTTATTTTGTACGCGAACTCCACCAAATATGTACACCCCCTATCCCGTCGCATATCATATAGAAGTAGGTCCGGCCGGGGCCCGACGCCATATACCACAGACAGACCGTGGTGGTTACGTATGGAAACCATCCAACCAATCTCAACGTCCTACACAGAGCATTCTAGCGAAGCAATTTATAAAAGTTGCAAAACAAGAACCCAGCAATAAGCATGAATGTCCACTAACATGATAATAGGAATGTTATTACAAAATACTCAAAAGTCGGCCTTAAGGCCTTACAAAATGGTTCACTTGTCTTTTACATGGTTTACAAACCTCGGCTCGCAGGCCGCCATACATGAATAAAACATAAACCATTTCCACTTGGGCCTCGAGGGCCAGCTTCGCAAAAAGGGCTTTAGCCCGCTATTGACCGCTTGGTCCAGCTGCACCTGCAAGCAAACAAACCACCGCACGGTGGCAAACAAGCAACGGTCAGCAATGCTGACCAAATTATAACGATCCCGCCCCCAACTCGGGGCGGCGATGCTCCTTCCCTGCATTTCATTAGCACAAGCGAGCAATGCATATAACCATAGCCATTTCATCAAGACGTTGGCTCGTACGGCCACACGTCCCGTGCACTCAGGGCACATTCTCGGTGAACCGGTCGATGTTACGTCAATTGAAAGCCATTAACATTCCGGACTCACCACCGCCACTTAGACGGCCATTCCTATGAGCAATTCGTCTTCATGGTATTGGTCACGTCAATTTAAAGCCATCGACCACCGAAGACCCCCATTTATGCCAACGGCGAGTGCCATGTACCTTTAGGTCTCTCTAACCCGAACGACATAAAGCGGGTACGGCTCCATCTAACCCGTGCTCACATCGCAACGGCAATTTAAGCCATATGCGCGGGTCAACTTTCACCGAGTCCCATTCTATCACAAGTCACATAACCCCGTTATGTTCAAGTTGGCTCTCAGGCCACCAAGTTGGCAAACCTCGTGTCCGCCCAGTTTTCCGGGTGCACCTTTTGGGCTAGTCCCCAAGGCTCCCTGCTGCAATCTACCGCGTAGAAAACCCGAAAAACACCAAATAGCACGGAGTCTTCTCCGGCCTTATGCAATGCAACATCACCGATCCGAACTACATGTCCGGGTAGGCTTCAACCAAAATGCCTATGTCCGTTCTCGCATACGGACGCTAAACAACGGAGACTTTACATATCTACCCGAAGGAACACCTCCAACTCTTCGCCAACTCGCGAGAGAGGGCTTCCTATGCTAAGAAAGAGAGCTATCATGCTCAAAAGTGGGATCGTTACCCTTGCGGTCCTCTTTGGCGCCATCGAAAAGTAATCGGATGGAAATCACCGCACTTGCGTTGCCTCCGTGGATCCGGAGTCGGCTTGCGATTCGGAGCTCTGAAGCTCCTCCAATGGCGGATCTAGTTCCTCTTCTTCTTGCCTTAGCTTTTCTTTCTCCAAGGGTTTGGAGAGATAACAAGTGGAAAAAGTGAGGGTTTTCTAAGTCAAAACCCGGGTATATCCCTTCAGGAACAACCCCCAGCCATTGGATCCTCAGTCAAAGAAATGAACGGCTTCGATTCGGACTGAAATGCCCAATCTGGGCCGAACACATCGCCTGGCACACGCCCTTGTCCAGGGCCGTGTGCTTCATTCGCCGTCAAAATCGAATCACCTGGAACCACACACGGGTATCGAACACGCCCGTGTTCGAGCTGACACGCCAGTGTTCCACCTGACACGGTCGTGTAGCTGGCCGTGTACCACATGATTTTCTCCCGTTTTCAACCCGAGCACTGCACGGGTTCTAGGACACGCCCGTGTCCTTGCCCGTGTCACCTTGACACGGCCGGGGCTCCAGGCCGTGTACAAGGTCTCAGCACTTCGTGGCTAAGTGTAGACACGGGTCGACACGCCCTGCGACACGCCCGTGTCGCAGGCCGTGTGCCATGTCTCGACACACTGTCGACACCAAAGTGTCGACTTCGCGGGACGAGTGTCGACACGGGTTGACACGCCCTGCCGACACGCCCGGTCGCAGGCCGTGTGCCGTGTCTCGACACAACGTCGAAGCACTGTGTCGACTTCACGGCTAAGTGTCGACACGGGTCGACACGCCCTGCGACACGCCCGTGTCGCAGGCCGTGTGCCCAGTCTCGACACAATGTCGAGACCAAAGTGTCGACTTCACGCCTTAGTGTCGACACAGGCTTGACACGCCCTGGGACACGCCCGTGTCCCAGCCGTGTGCCTGCAGCCAGAACTCAAACTCCCAAATTATTCCCCTCTGCTCCTTTGAGTTTTCGGGGCGTTACAAAATAAAGTGATCTTCCCATTGCTTTCCAAAGTCCAGGACACACATGCGGTGCATGTCTTCCATGTCCTATTGACCCTCTCGGTCTGCCCATCCGTTTGCGGATGAAAGGCTGTGCTAAAACTCAGCTTTGTTCCCAACATCTGCTACACTAGCCTCCAATCATTTGACGTGAACCGCCCATCTCGGTCACTCACGATGCTGCAGGGCACACCGTGAAGCCGCACTATGTTATCAACATATAACTTCGCCAATTTCTCCACGGATCATCTTTCCTATCGAATGAAGTGCGACACCTCGTAGACGATCTACGACCACCCAAATAGCGTCGTTCCCCTTCTGCGACCTTGGCAACCCGTGCACAAAGTCCATAGTGATGTCGTCGAACTTCCACTCCGGAATAGGCAAGAGATTTCAAGAATCCTCCCGGCTTTTGGCATTCCGCCTTCACCAAGGTGCACGTTTGGCACTTCGCCACGTAGAGTGCCACATCCTTTTTCAGTCCTGGCCACCAGAATAATTTCTTAACATCGCGGTATATCTTCGTGCTCCCTGGGTGAATTGAGTACTTGGTATGATGCGTTCCTCGTACAACAATTCCACCCGCAAATTGTCCACATTTGGGACGCACAGACGACTGTATTTCCAAAGTAATCCGTCCTCCACAATGAATTGGGGATTTGACCCATCCAGAGACTCTATCATAAGTTGCTTCATGTGGACATCCATATCCAAAGCCTGCCGAATCCGATCAGTCAGGTCATTTGAACTTCAGTCCAATTCAATAGTGCTTCAGCACTTGACTGCCTATCCATGCAAGAAATCTCCAACGCCTCCAACTCCCGAACCAACCGCTAATCATGCACCGATAGCCAATTAGCTTGAGCTGGGGCCCGCGCAACTCAACGCGTCTGCAACCGCATTGACTTTACCAGGCACGTAAGTGGATATTGAATGTATAGTCCCCCAGGAACTCCATCCATCTACGCTGCCGCATGTTCAGATCTTTCAGATCAATCAAATATTTCAGGCTCTTGTGATCGGTGTAGATATCAATCTTCACACCGTACAAATAATGTCTCCACAGCTTCAAGGCAAAAATCACGGCCGCTAACTCCAAGTCATGGACCAGATAGTTCCTCTCGTGCACCTTCAGTTGTCTCGAGCCATAACCTATAATGCTTCCATACTGTAACAACACACAACCCAAACCACTGCCCGAAGCATCGCTATAAATCTTATAACCTTCGGTCCCACTCGACGAACTCAACACAGGCGCCGTGGTCAACCGACATTTCAACTCCTCAAAAGCTCGCGCGCACTCTGGCGTCCAAACGAACTTCTGCTCCTTCCTCGTCAAAGTAGTGAGAGATAACGCTATCCGCGAAAAGTTCTCTACGAAGCGCCTATAATAGCCGACAAGCCCCAGAAAGCTCCGGACTTCGCTACCGTAGAAAGCTCAGGCCACTCTTGTATCGCAAAAATCTTCGCCGATCCACTGCAATACCTTCCCCACTCACTATATGACCAAGGAACGCCACTGAGGACAATCAAACTCACACTTCGAGAACTTGGCGTACAATTGATTCTCCTTAGCGTCTCCAAAACCAAATGAAGATGCCTGAAGTGATCTTCCTCACTCTGCGAGTACACCAAAATATTGTCTATGAAGACGATCACAAAATGGTCCAAGTACTACCTGAAAGGTCCTATTCATCAAATCCATGAACACTGACGGCGCATTCGTCAGTCCAAACGGCATGACCGTAAACTCGTAATGCCCGTATCTTGTACTGAACGATGACTTAGGGATATCACTCTCCCTTATCCTCAGCTGATAGTAACCAGACTTGCGATCCAACTTAGAGTACACTGTCGACCCGACCAACTGATCAAAAAGATCATCGATCCTTTGGATTGGGTACTTGTTCTTTTCCGTTAGCTTGTTTAACTCCTGATAATCAATACAAAGTCTCAAGCTCTCGTCCTTATTCTTTACAAAGAGGACCGTGCGCTCCAAGGCGACAAACTTGGACACACAAACCCTTGCTCCAACACTCTTGAAGTTGCACCTTCAGCTCTGCCATTTTCTTAGGCGCTAGCCGATATGGATATCGTGGCAGAGGCTTTGCACCTGGCACTACTCAATAGTGAAATCTATCTCCCTTTGAGGCGGGGCTACAGGAAGATCTGCGGGAACACATCAGGGTACTCAGCTACCACTGAAATACTATCCAACGTAAGTTTTGGCTTTGAACAACCTCCACTAGTGTAAAGAACAGCTCTGCACCAGCACGAACCGCCTTCACCACCTGAAGAGTAGACATCAACGTCTTGCTCGACCCCTTTCAAGCCCGTAAAAGTCGTCTCACGACTTGCTCCCAACTTGACTTCCTTGCGACCGCAATCAATATATGCTTGCTGCTCCGAGAGCCAGTCCATGCCAAATATAACATCGAACTCCACCAGCGGTAGTAACGATGCTTGTAGATCGAACTCTTGATTCCTAAAGAGAATCTTAACACCGCAGACTTTATCCGCGCGCATCGAACACCCATTCGGTAACAAAATATCCAACTTGTCCTTCACCATCGAAGAAGGTACCCCGATGCGCGATATGAATCCTTCGGATAAGAAGGAGTGTGAAGCTACCGTATCAAAGAGTGCTCTCGCCGGAAACTCACAAATCAAAACAAATCCTAAACAAGCAGTGTAAGGTAACATACGCATAACAAGTATTTACCAAAATTAACTTGCCATAATTTAAATCGTACATGTCACCACATCCGCTTGTTTGATGGCCTCCTGTTGGCCAAGATTATAAACACTTGGTTGAGCCGGAGCATAATGGGATGCAGTTGACTCCACCGCCTTGCCCTTCTCTTCATAAGTTGCTCCCAGCTTCCTCTCGACTTGGGACGTCCGCTCCAACAATCACGGGCAAAATGCCCCGGCTTCCCACAAGTAAAACATGCACCCGGGGTACGACCCGTAGTCGCCCCAGAAGCACCGGAAAAAGGAGATGGACCCGAAGTCCTAGCCTTCTTAAAGAACTTACGATACCCAGACTTTGAAGCAGTCGACACCTTGAACTCAGATTTCTTATCACCCAAGATTTTCTTCGCTTGAACCTTCTTCATGTCCTTCTCCAAGGACCGGCCGTGTTGACCAAGGTCAAGAAACCCTGCATCATCGGCCCCAAGAGTAGTAAGCCTCAAGTGATCTCTTAGACCTTTGTAGAAACGGTTGGTCTTACGCTCCTCATCCGCGATGGTGGAGCTAGCATACCGACCCAACCGAGTAAACTCGTGGAGATACTCATCCACGCTACTCTCTCCTTGTACCAACCTCTGGAACTCATTCTCCAAAGCTATCCTCTGATCGAAGGGAGGTACCTAGCCAAGAACAGTCTCGAGAACTCCTCCATCGAGACGTCTGTAAGTTGCCTACCTCTCAAAAGATGCAGCTCCAAACCCTCCCACCATAGCCTAGCGTCTCCATCCAACAGGAATGTAGCTATAGTGGTCATCTGCCACTCCTCTGTCTTTGTCGCTATTAAGACTCTCTTCACACGGGAGAGTCAGTCTTCAGCTTGAGATGGGGTTCCCAACCCCGAGAATACCGGAGGATTAAAGCTCATGACATGTTTGAGCTATCTCTCGGTTGCCCTCCTTGGCACCAACGGCTCCACTACTACCTGCTCCACTCTTCTCGGCTCAACCTCTGGAAGAGGTACCTGCTCCATCGCAGGAGCGGGCTGCTGCATTTGTCTTGCAGGTTGCGCATTGATCATGGCGAACACTGCTTCGGCCACCAATCGTATGGTCTCAGTCGATGGAGGTGTTGTAGGAGCATCATTTGGTGCACTACTAGCCTCAGAAACTCGGCGTTCCGACGGCCCCAGCACCGCTTCTGGTCACCTATAGTGGTACAAAACACCGTTAAGCGACCAAAAAAATTGCAAAACGCAATATAGGAAAACGCAGGTTCCCCAAACATATGTATTTTTCATTCCTAAGTGGACATTCATGAGTTCTTTTGCTGTTATAACGATGACGCACACACGTGTGCTCACCACCCGTTAAAAAGAATTCGCCCACGAATTCATTTAAGCCGGACCGAAACCAGTAGTCTGATACCAAATTGTAACACCCCATATCCGTCACATAGCATATAGCAGTAGGTCTGGTCGGGGCCCGACGCATATACCACAGATAGACCGGGTGGTTACTCAATGGAAACCATCCAACCAATCAAACGTCCTACACAGAGGCGTTCTAGCGGAAGCAATTATTAATAGTTGCAATTTAAAGAACCCAGCATAAGCACGAATGTCCACTAAACAAAACCACAGGAATGAAGTACAAATACACAAGCACTGGCCTTATGGCCTTACAATTGTTTTCCTCAAATTACATGTCTTTCAAACCTCGGCGCGCAGGCCGGCCATACATGAAAAAAAAACACCCAATTTAGGCCTTCGAGGGCCGGCTCAGCAACTTGGGCTTTAGCCCGCTATTTAGCACTCGGCTCCGCAGCACCTGCAACCAACAATCCACCGCACGGTGACAAACAAAGGCAACGATCAGCTATGCTGACCAAATTATAATGATCCCACCCCCAACTCGGGGCGGCGATGCTCCTTCCCTGCACTTTGTTAGCATAATCCAGCAGTATAGACAAATATTTCATCACAGGCGTTGGCAAGCACGGTCACACGCCCCGTGCACTCATGGCACATTCTCGGTGAACCGGTCAATGTCACGTCATTTTAAGCCATAGACACACCGGTCTCACCACCACCACTTTGACAGCCAAACTATGAGCATTTTGTCTTCCCGGCATGGGTCATGTCAATTTAAGCCATAGACCACCGAAGACCTCATCTATGCCAATGACTCTAACCGAACGACATAGAACGGGTACGGTTCCATCTAACCCGTGCTCACATCGCAATGACAATTTAAGCCATATGCGTGGGTCAAACTTCTCCCAAGTCTTGTTTCCGTCACACACTTCACATAACCCAGTTATGCTCAGGTTGGCTCCCAGGCCATCATGTTGGCAGGATCACGCATCCGCCCAGATTTCCGGGTGTACCTTTTATGAGCAAACTCGATAGTTAAGCTGGGCAGTACATGGACTTCCCAGGAGGTCACCCATCTCAGTACTACTCTCGCTCAAGCATGCTTAACTATGGAGTTCCTTCACTTCTCATCACCAATTGAGTTGCAGCTCAATTGGTGATGAGAAGTGAAGGAACTCCATAGTTAAGCGTGCTCGGGCTGGAGTAGTACTGAGATGGGTGACCTCCTGGGAAGTACCCGCGGTGCGCGCTTGACTATCGAGTTTGCCTCATCAAAGAGAGAGTTGTGGCCACCAACAATCCGCCTGTAGAGGGAGAGGGGTTGGGGTACTTGGGCTGCAGCCCGGTAGCATCGCCTAGAGCGGAGCCGTGACATCATCACGTTGTATCGGATAGGGTCGTTAAAATAAAAAGTGCACTTTTATTGTAACATCCCTAGCCTATCTAACGTGACAACGTCACGACTTCGCTCTAGGCGATGCTACCGGGCTGCAGCCCAAGCACCTCAACCCTCTCCAGCACTCTGGCGGGTTGTTGGTGGCCACAACTTCCCTTTGATGAGCAAACTCGATAGTTAAACTAGGTTGTATGGGGACTTCCCAGGAGGTCACCCATCCTAGTACTACTCTCGCTCAAGCATGCTTAACTATGGAGTTCCTTCACTTCTCATCACCAATTGATCTGCAGCTCAATTAGTGATGAGAAGTGAAGGAATTTCCATAGTTAAGCGTGCTTGGGCGAGAGTAGTACTGGGATGGGTAACCTCCTGGGAAGTCCCTGTACGACCCAGTTTAACTATCGAGTTCGCTCATCAAAGGGAGGTTGTGGCCACCAACAACCCGCTAGAGTGCTGAAGAGGGGTTGGGGTGCTTGGGCTGCAACCCGGTAGCATCACCTAGAGCGGAGCCGTGACGTTGTCATGTTGGATAGGCTAGGCACGTTACAAGATTACCTTCTTAAGGAAGGATATGCTGGATCGCAATGACCCATTCTGCGATGTGCTGGTCATTCAGGCCGCCGTCGAGAATTATAACGTCTCTCGGATCCTCATAGACAATGGGAGATTGGTCGATGTTGTCTTCAAAAAGGAGTTCGACGCCATGAAGGTGGAGGCCAAGTGGGTCTTGGACTCGGATGGTCCTTGATAAGTCTATTATTATAGTGATTTTAATATAGTTTTATTTATAAAATAGTTATGTTTTATTTACTTTTTATTAATATTTGTTATTAATTACTTTATTTTCTTATTTCAGGTCAATCTGGGATGCAGATAACAAATTGAAGCTAACAGGGCTGATCAGGAGAAGAAGCTAAACATTTCTGGAAAAATCCCAATTTACACGACCGTCATGGGTGTGACCCATGGCGGATCTAGAGGGGGGCCGAGGACACTAGCGCCCCCCCCCCCCCATTATTTTTTGGAATTTTGTAGGACCGCTATTTCCGCCGATTTCCTCCGATCGATGATTTCCTCCCGAGTTTCGATCGGAGACTTCTTCCCATCGACGACTTCCTCCAATCCTCCGATCGACGATCGTGGATCAGTCGCCCATTCCTCCCGATCGCGATTTGCTCAGTCCTCACGATCGATGATTTGCTCACGATCGCCAATCCTCCCGATCGATGATCCACGCCCAATCGCCCAGTCGCCCTGATTCTTCAAATACCCTAGTCAATCCTCCCGATCGACGATTTCCCGTCCGCCTCATTCTTCCCGTCTTCCCGATCGACTGCAAAAGTGCCCGCGCCGGCCGATTTCCCGTCCAGCCCGCCGATTTCCCGTCTTCAACCGCACATTGGTATTTTTTCACTTTTTTATGTGCCGAGAATTATGAATGATCTGCTTCTTCTTGACCTTTCATGAATTTTGTGTCAGGGAAGTGAGGGAACACAAAGGAGGAGGTTGAGGAATTTATCAATTCAGATTTCAGGACTCATGAGTATATCAAGTGGAAAGGCTTAAATAAAAAGGTTGGATAACAAACACTTTATTTGAGCTGAGCTCCCGAGGACCAGAGGTATACTTTTTGTTTCTCTGTATTCATCTTATTTCTGTTTATACGAATGTTTGTAGGGATGCTTTGAGGTATTAGTCAAATAGTGACTAAGCAAAGCATAATAGAATCTATGATGAATGTTTGTATGAGTGCACTGTAGTATTGATCAGTATAGGATCAAGCGGAGCAAATAATACTCTACTATGAATTTTTTTTCAATTATTGTTTTTCATTGATGTAGCATAAACTTAAATATGGACGGCCAGAAGAAAAAGTCTAGTCTTATCGCATACATGTTTCAGAAAAAGTTAAAATCTCAAGAGTCTTCTTCAACTTGTACAACTTCATTTCAAGAACGTGAGAATGAGCAAAATGAGAAGTTTTCCCCGTCCTCATCCACTGAGACTGAGAATGTATTTCCTTCAATATCACCACAAATTCAAGATATTGTAATAGGGTCTGCATTTGATGTGGAGGTTCTTCCACATGATCCGGGAAAGAGAAGAAGTATTTCCACTTATCCCGTAAATGAACAAGAGGAAGTGAGGAAAGAATATATTCTAAGAGCTCCATGTCAGCCAAAACGTCATTCATTTCCGCCTAGAAAAATTAGAGAATGGTATCGTCGGATTGTAATCACATGGTTTGATATGTTTGAATGGTTGAATACAGTGTAGAAAAAGATGCCGCATTTTGTTTCGTGTATTATTTATTTTAAGAATGATGTCGCGATTACTGTTGTTGGGGGAGATGCTTTTGTTATGGGCGGAGGATATAGGTCTTGGAATAAACCTGAAGGGTTGACAAAAAATGTCGGCAAATGTAATAGTGCTCATCAACTAGCGCTGCAAAAATTTGAAGCCCTAAAGCAACCAAAAAAATCTATACAAGTTGCTCTTGAGAAACAGTCGGATAAGACTAAATTTGAAAATAAAGCACGCCTACAAGCATCTCTGAAGTGTTTGAGAAATCTCTTGCATCAAGGATTGGCCTTACGTGGTCATGATGAGAGTCAAGACTCACTTAATAAGAGAAATTTTCTTGAACTTCTACAGTGGCTCGCAGATATGATGAAGAGGTTAGTAGGTATGTTTTGAAAAACGCACCTAGAAACAATCAGTTGACCGTACCTTCAATTCAAAAGATTTAATCAGTGCATGTGCTAAAGAAACCACTAAAATTGTAATTCAAGAGCTTGTTGATGATTACTTTTCAGTTCTAGCCGATGAATACAGTGACGTGTCACATAAAGAACAACTTGCTCTTTGTCTGCGTTATATTGATAGAAATGGAGCAATAATAGAGCGATTTCTTGGTATTGTACATGTTTCTGAGACTACTGCAATATCAATCAAAGCTGGAATTGAATCTTTACTAATGGCTTTTTCATTGAATTATCTAAAATCCATGAACAAGGATATGATGGTGTCAGTGACATGAGTGGTGAGATAAATAGACTTAAAAGTTTAATTTTGAGGAAAATCCGAGTGCATATTACATTCATTATTTTGCGCATCAACTTCAGTTAACATAAATTGCAGTCGCTAAGTTAAATGATGATTGCCAGTGGTTTTTTGAAGCAATTACAACTATATTAAATGTGATTGGTGTTTACTGCAAACGAAATGAAATGCTTAGAGAAAGCCAAGTTCAAAAGGTGGCTAAGGCACTAGAAGATGGTGAACTCAAAACTGGATCAGGTTTAAATCAGGAGCTTCGTTTGAGTCGACCTGGAGATACTCGTTGGGGATCACATCACAAAACACTAGTGCATATCATTTCATTATATCCTGATATGGTTGCTACACTTGTGAAGATTGGGAAGAGTAAAGCAAATGATCGGGTGAAGGCTTAAGGTGTTTTGTTCGCATTAGAATCATTTGATTTTATTTTAATGGTTCATATGATGACCACTATATTTGGGTATACACACAAATTAAATCTCGCTTTGTAAAAAAATGATCAAGATATTGTAAATGCAATGTCTTTTGTTAGTTTGACAAAAAACGCTTCAAACTTTGAGGGACGATGAATGGAACACTCTATTTAAAGAAATTTTGCTTTTCTGTGGCAAACATGGTATTCATATTCCTAATATGGATGATCGGTATATTCCCCGTGGAAGATCAAGAAGGTTTGTTGAAGACTATACAAATTTGCATCATTATAGAGTTGAAGTTTTCTTAAAGATTGTTGATCAACAACTACAAGAGTTAAACAATTAATTTGATGAGGTGAGTATAGAGTTGCTTCAATGTATGACTTGTTTGAATCCCGCTAACTCATTTCGTTGTTTTGAAAAAAAAAAGTGATGCGCCATGCAGAATTTTATCTTAATGATTTTTCAAGTTTAGAGTTATTTAATTTGGAATTTCAACTCGAGAACTACATTGTTGATATGAGAAGTGATGAGAGATTTGTTAATTTGAAGGACCTTAGTCATTTATCCTTGGAGCTTGTTGAAACCGGTAAACATGCTGTTTATAAATCTACAAGCTTTTGAAGTTTGTATTGATTCTTCCTGTGTCTACTACAAGTGTGGAAAGAGTATTCTCATGCATGAATCATGTGAAGAACAAGTTGCGCAATAGTCTGGGCGATCAAATGTTGAATGACTGTCTGATTACTTTTATTGAGCGAGAAGCATTTTTGAAAGTCATTGATGATGATGTTATCGACCGTTTTCAAAAATGAGTGCTCGTCGTGGACAAATATAAAATTTTACTCATGTATTTTGCATTTAGCATTGTTATGTAATTTGTATGACTTTCTATTATCATGGATTTAATATTGACTTGTTATTTTATTTTTTAAAAAAATTTGTGCCCCCCCCATTTCCAAATTCCTGGATCCGCCACTGGTGTGACCGTCAGGTCACGAGCGTGACCCTTAGGCGTGACCCATAAAGGACCACCAAAAGTCATTTCTACGTCGGATTAAAGTTACACGCCGAGGTCACAGGCATGACCCCATAGTCACGGCGTGCCTCCAAGGCGTGACATCCAGGCGTGTCGCGCATCATCAAGACAGTTTTGGATTCAGCGGTTTCAAGCTTAGACGCCCTAGGTCACGGTCGTGACCTCTTCAGCAACGCCAGATTAACTCCCGCCATTTTTCCTTCACACCGTTTCCAGTAACAGACTCGACACGCCCTAGGTCACGGGCGTGTCGAGACCTAGGTCACGGGCGTGACCTAGGGGCGTGACCCGCAGAACGACGAATTTTGATAGTTTTCTCCCAACGTTCCCGGGCTTTTAAGAGGGCTGTTCCACACCTGACACGCCCCTAGTCACAGGCGTGACCTAGGGGCGTGACCTTCCATAAATTTTCTTACAAATTCCAGATCGAGCCAGGAGCCGAGGAATCAATCTAGGGGTAGCTAGTAGTCATTTAGGAGTAGATTGTTAGCCAATTTCAGTAGTTTTCTTGCACTTCTTTTATGTAATTTCAATTTCATAGTTTATGTTTGTTTCTAGTTTAATTCAAGCACTTCTTCTTCTAACAATTATGTTGTTTTTCTTTATCTATTTATGTAGCTTCTTTATCATGTCAAGTAGCTAATTTTCATTATCACTTGATCATGATAACCTTTGAAATTAAATAAACTTCTTTTCTTTATCAAACTCTCTTTATTTTTACTTTGATTTATCTTTGAATTATTGTGTGTCAAATTCATATTTTATGGATATGTTCTTCGAACTTAGATCCGTATCTAAATGAACGAGAGGTTTCAGATACGAGTAGATCGCTCAAAGATAAAAGGAGTTGATTGCACTCCTCGAGAGAGGACGACATAAATCTTCTGGATTAGAGTCAAATCCAATAGCGGGGTTCACCGCTTAAAGCAAGCTTAAGGGTTTCGACTGGCCGAGGGGTCTTAATCGATCAACCTAAGGTTAGTCAAAAGCAGGAGCTCGAGAGAGACACTTTTGTTTTTTGGGAACCTCCACGGTCAAAGTAAGTGATTGGGAGTTTGTACTCGTATCATTTCACGAAAGTCTATTTTAATTCAAAGTGAGTATAGATCAAGTGCTAGCTTTTAGTTTATTTTTCTTTATTGAAGTTTAATTTAACCTTTTTATATTTAGATAAAATAATATTAATTTGCGTGAGTATGAGTAATAAACAGGCCTTGAGTCTAAATACGACAATTTTTTATACTATATTTCGGTAGGTACACTTGCCTAATTCAGGATAATAGTTGGAAATTATTTTTAAAACTAAAAAATCTTTCCTCAAGTTTTTGGCGCCGTTGTCGGGGACTATTTTTGTTGATATTTTAAAAGCGTAAATTTTATTATTTTTATCATTCTCTTTCTTCACCTTCATTCCTATTTTCAATTTTCTTTTTCAATTCAATTTCATTAGGAAAAGGTTGCTTATTTTTCTTTAATAAAAAATTGTTGTCTAAATTAGCTGCTACGCTTGTGAAGCTTGAGAATCAACTAAATAATTTGGAAGCCGCACACAAGCGTAAAATTATTTGTTATTATTGTGGTGCTCCTCGTCAAAATGAGGAATATCATATTCATAATTTTTATCAAAGGATTTCCTATGAAAATAATTTTTATAATAATTATGTAAATAAATTTTCTCATTTTAATGATTATTCTTATTCAAATTTTCATGAAAACAATTTTTCAAATTCTACTAATTTTTATGAAATACGTTTTCGAATTTTAATGCAAATAATTATTTTGATGTAAATAATTATTCTTCCATATCATATATTGGTTTTTCTTGTTCGCAAGATCAACCGAAAAAATTCCCGAGTTATGAGAATAATTATTTAGATCCGAATTTTTATTCTTTTTTATCGCATCACACAATTCATCTTCTAATTTTGGAAACTTTACACAATTCATAGTTGATTCTCCACAAAATTTAGAAGAAATTATAACTTGTTCTAATAATTCTTCTTCTAATTTTGGGGACTTTAAACAATTAGTAGTTGATCCTCCCCAAAATTTATAAGAAATTATAACTTATTTTAATAATTCATCCCCTCTTCGAATATTTCACCTAGGACAGAACATGAATCTTCATGTGCCCCTTAGTGTCTTATTCCAAAGAGTAAGAAGAATTATTATATCAAGAATTTATTAATATTTTGGGCAAACAACGTGTGAATTAGAAGAACATGTTTGTTCTCCTAGTACACCTGATTCTTATTTTCATGAATTTTCGAGCACCCCTTCTAAATATTTAGAAATTCAAATTCATGAAAATGAAGAATCCGATAATATTTCTTTAAATGAACTTTTAGATAATAATTTGAATTTAGAAAATAAACAACTGGAGTCTAATTATATAACTTCGCAAAAGCCTTCTCCTTGCGAATATTTTTTTGATGCGCTTATTCTTGATTTTTCTTTCACGAACGAGTTTCAGTCTGAAGATGAGTCGTTGCAATCAAATATTGTCCCCGATCCATTTGCAGTTCATCTACAAAGATTCAAATCACCTCAATATGGATAGGTGATTTGAATCTAAATTTTTAAGTCAACTGCGAGAAGGAAAATCAAGAAATAAGTAGAGAAGTCGTCGGGCGAGCACCTTGGACGTATTGACCCAAGCGCGAATTAAGAGAGTTGCTCATCCACTTTATTTTTATTTTCCTTTTTCTTAACAATAACCGTCTAGCTTAAAGACGGGAAAAAGAAAAACGCTCTTGGGAGACACCCCTTGCTTATCCTTGCATTTTTAAAAAATATATAAAAATTATTACTTTTTCTCCCCCCCCTTACTTGGCATATAAAACATTGTGGACAATGTTTATTTTTAAGTATGATGGTGGAATGTCCTTTATTGCTTTTTAAAAAAAATGAAAAAAAATTATTTACAAAAAAATATGATTATAATTTATGTTTTTAGTATCCCAACGAAAGATTCTCTCTGGCTCCTACCACACTCACCGCATTTTGCGGGGTTGGATGTTTCTTTTCGAGCTTGGGGCAACCTCGCAAAAAGTAGGAATTGTGTACAATCCCATATCCGACGAGTGGGGATCGACAGGAGCTAGACCAGCCAAGTCATCTTATTCAAGTCCCAGGTGAGTCGAGCGCCTGGCGTCGAGTCCACTCGATGCCTTCCGCCCGACGTTGAGTTCACTCGACGCCTTCCACCCCAGCGTCGAGTCCACTCGACGCCTTCCGCACCGACGTCGAGTGAGTCGAACTCACTCAGTGCCTTTAGATCTCGGTGTTGAGTGAGGCGTGTTCACCTGATGCCTTCTATCGCAGCGTTGAATGGAGTGAGTTATGTCAACGCCTCTCTCTTTGCGTTGAGTGAGATCTCTGCAGACCCATCGGCTCGCCCAGGTGCGGTGGAGTGGAACAGGGGAGATTGGAGCAGCAGGCTCGCACTTGCCCATGGCTCTCGACAGGCAGTTGGCGAGTGGCACATTTCTGGCCCGCACTCGCCCAGGGCCATAGGGAGACGTTGAGTGCTAGCACCATCGAGCAATCGCCATCCCATGTGAGTGGAGGTTTTCTAAGGACACTCACCAAGTGTTATATGATGTATTTTTACCATTTTACCTCCACTGGCCTACTCATAACCTTTTAGAACAGCATAGTTACGTTGTTGGCAGGCCAATCTGAACTGCATATAGCTGTTTAGAACTGCGGAGGTTGGCTGTTGGCAGATCGTTTTCAAAAAACTATAAATAGACCCAAGGAGTACCTCAGATGGCATGATTACTTATGCCCTGATCTTCTAGCGCTTTCTGAGGTATCCTTATCTCAGAACTTGAATAAGAAGGGGAAGCACTCTAAGATCTTTCGAGTGTGTGGTGGGACCTCCGTGCTGGATCCTTGGGTCTGTTTCTTGTTCTAAGTCTCTAGCTGTTTGAGTTTGTGAGGGAGAAGTAAGTGCAAGATCACCCATTCCCCAAGGTTTCGAACTCCATAGAAGCCGATTTTTGATTTAAACAGGTATATGGGGCTCTTGAGCGAAGTGCTTGCCTGGAGCATGATCCAGAGTTTGTGGAGGCAGACTGTCTAGTCCGAGGGTAAGATTATGACCTTGTGCCACTCCTCCATTTTTCAGAAGCGTGAGGATCTCTATCTGATGCTCTTCAATCTGACGTATGCGTCCTTCCAATGTGGTATTGGGTGCATTCATGGCCTCTCCTGCGAGAGGCTTCCTGACAAGCGATCGGGGGGGGGGGGGGGGTGGTGGATTGACATGCCCCTGGGGATTAATCTTTCGACAATGTGGGTGGCTCTTCCCGCCATGGTCACTAGTCACGAGTACTGTTGGTCAGAGGGTACTGTCTTTTGAATCTTCTGCGAACTTTGGGGAACACCTTTCCCACAGACAACACCAAATTGTTGCGACCAACTCAACCCCCTAGTAGATCGGACTAAATTAAACTGTCTTAGTCTGGGAGTGGTCGAGCGTGCAAACAGTCAAAAAAACATAGAACGCTGAAAACACAATTTTTAAACGTGGAAAACTCGTCAAATGGGTAAAAAACACACATGATCGGATCTGTGTTGGCCAACCTTCCTGTTGAAGCCAAAAATGACCTCAACGGGAGTTCAAAGAAAAGGGGGTGCAGCCAAAACCTACTTCTCTCAAGCCTCAACCCTCGACTGGATTCAAAGGACCTAAGACTGACCCAAAACCTCAGCAGGGAGGTCCCACCACACACCTGGAAGGTCTCTGAGAGCTTCCCCTCCAAAGCCAAAAGCTGGGCTAGGAGCTCCTCAGAAAGCACTGAAGTTGGAAGGTAAATGACAGTCTGCTTTCCAAAGAGCCCTTATGGGTCTATTTATAGCATCTTGCTGACCTGAGATTACTGAAATGCCCCTAGTTGATCTGCCAATAGCCGAATCCCGCCGTTCTCTTGAGGGTATAAGAGTAATTTCACCCGAGGGTAATTGTTCATTTCACCCAAGGCCCTGGCCCCCACTCGGCGAAAGCTCCGAGCTGAGAGCCTTCTGTCAGAGCCCGGCGGAAGCGGTCTCGCCTACCTATAGGCGAGAGCTTCTTTAAGACAATCTGGGTGCTGGCGCAAGCGTTCGCGCGTTGATCTTCGTTCGACGATTTGGCTGCGCTCGTCGATCTGGGCTCGACGAATACGGGGCGTCTTGCGGGCGAGAGCTCATACGAGGCGGGAGCTTATCGCTTAGCGCAAGCGCTCCCGCCTACTTGGGCGAGAACTTCTCTGGCTAGCCTGTCTGACCGTTTGTGCCTCCTGGTCTGGCTCAGCGAATATGGGGTTGTACACAATCCCCGCTCTTTTTGAGCTAGCTCTGCGCTCGAAAAGACACGTCCAACCCATAAATATTCGCTGAGCACGTGTCAACGTCAGGGAATCTTTTGGTGGGCCGTACCATGCCTATAAATATATGTGCTGATAGACGGTCATAATTCTCCCCTTGAACTATCCTTCCTCGCCTGAGTTCTCGCCTCCTCACGCAATGCCTTCCAAGCGCGCCGATAAACCGCTCCCGCAGGATCTTCAGGACCGCATCAATGCGGCGCAGGCGCGAGCCAAGGCTAACAGCGCCCTGGTTGCCCCATGGTTGGCGAGACAGTCGTCAGTCGCTGAGCCTTCTCAGCATAAGAAGAAAAAGAAGAAGGCGAAGGCGGTTCAGCGAGACCTGCCCCGCGAGAACAGGAGCCCGCCTACCCCGACCCCAAGCCGTGCGGACGATCCCTTTCCGCAGAAGGTATGTCTGATTCGCCTACCATTGAAAACACCAGTATCCTGTATCTGACGTGATATTTTTCGCAGGAGACGGTTCCCGACGCTGTTGAGTCTCCGCGGGAACCCCTGGACCCATCATCTCGCCCCCTTGAGGGCCAACCGCAGGTCACGGAGGCGGCTCCTCCGCCTGACTTGAGAACTGCAGGTAACTTTACCACTCTTGCTCTTAACTCAAATCTTAGGTCGCTGAACTGTCTTTCCGCAGCGCCCGCTTCCGCCCAGCCGGGTCTCGCTACCCGGGAGAACGAGGCAAGGGCTGCAAATCAGCCTGCCCTCGCGGGTGATTCCTCCCTACCGGCGGGAGGAAAGACTGCCGAATCTTCCGCGCCTCCATTGGATGCCAGCCATCCTGCGGGAGAGGAGACCTCCCCCTCCCCCCCCCCCCCCGCTTCCGGCCCAGCCGGGATTACCACTCGCAAAATCTACCCCCCAGGAAAAGGAAAGCTGATCCATCTACTCTTTGGAACTTTGGGGGGGGGGGGGCTGGGCCTTCTCGCCTTCCATCGACCGGGGTCCTCGCCATGCTGCAGGTATGCGGTACGTTTATCACGATTATCCTTTAGTTCTCGTCTTAACTGGAATTCTTATCAGGGGATCTGGGCTCGCGGTCTGGAGCTGACGCAGATGAAGAAGAAGAAGAAGAAGAAGAAGAAGAAGAAGAAGACAGAGAGGGGGAAGACGGCGAGAGCTCCCCCTTCCCTTCCTCTGACGAGATGGAGGAGATCTTGACCAGTGTCGGGAGCGCTAAAAGACGGGGGAAGAAGGTTGCCGCCGTCCTATCGAAGCTTATCCGGCGGGAACGGGCCGTGACCTCGCGGCGAAAGAGTTTCGCCAATCAGTGGAGAGGAGGCTGGAGACTCTGGAGCGGGACTATCTCATCGGCGAGATGGATCGGCCAGGAGGGCCTACCGCCGGATCTTCCCCTGAAAGGTGCATCGCGCGGATCCGGGACCTGTCTCGCCGGGTCAACCTAGGATGCACTGTTCTGTCGTCCTACTTCAACCCGCAGGCGCCACCCAGGACCAAGCTGCGGGAGCAAGGACGATGGCGGTGGGAGCCTTATTGAATCGCGAGACCTCCCCTTCTCTTCCCCAGGCCTTCCCCTTCTCAGATGTACCCCGCTTAATTTATGTCTAACTGATGTTGCTTACTCTCTTATTCAGCTCTCGCTTGGCGAGAATAACAATTATTTACGCTATTATTATCACTCTGTTTAGTTCTCGCTTGGCGAGAGCAATCTGATCTGTTGTGTGCGGTTATTATTATTACTCCTTACTTAGCTTTCTCGCTCCGCGAGAGCAAGCCTGCTCCCGTTGTTTGTCGAACGCCATCTCACAAGACTCGCGCCAATCACCTGTCAGTCAGTCAAATTTGGGCGGGAAAATGAAGCGCCGCCGCCTCAGGTCGTGACGGATGTACCCCCGCCGCCTTTTCTGTAAAATCATGATGATCACGGTTTCCTATAAATAGAGGGGCTCACCTACCACATTCATTTCTCCGATCCGAATCTCTCTCCTCTCCTGTCGCTTTCGCAGTCTCTCAAAAGCTCTCGCTTGTTTTCGCCTTCTCCTTCCGTTCTCGCACGGTTCTTTCTCTCGCCTCCCTCTTAAAGATCTCGCCTATAAATTCTTCATCACGATGCCGGGCGGAAGCGAGGGACGTTCCAACTGTGCGGAAGCTTTCCAGAAGCACATTTTCTCTTCCTGCACCCTCACCGTGGACGAGTTCAACCTGACCCAGAACTCGCTACGTTCCCGTCCGGCTTCACCGCACGGAACCCAGGCAACCATGATAAGGTAAACATCGCGGGGGAGGGGGAGCTCGCCATCCCCCTTAAGCACTTCGAGGTGGGCTTCTGCCTCCTGCTGTGGCCCGAGATGCGCCAGGCCCTCCGGTATTACGGAGTGGTTCCCGCGCAACTGAATCCAAACTCGGTTGCGATTCTCGTGGCTTTCATATGCTACATGCGATCCCAGAGGATCGAGTTCAGCCTGCCAATCTTCCGCAAGCTGTTCACCTTCCGCGCCAAAGGAGGGGTGGTCTCCTTCTCAGGACAATTGCTCAAGACGATCAGTCTCGCCAACAAGCACCACCACTGGGGCGAGAGGTTCATCTTCATTTCCGGCGACTTCGGGAACGTGCCTCTCGCGCCCATCCAATATGAGGATGCCGCCTACAAGCCCCCCTTCTTGGGCTCGTGCGAGAGCGCCCTTCTTGAGTTCTTCGGAACCAAGGACTTCGACGTCCTCTTCCTCCGGCGAGACGTTGATTCACTCCTCCCCGTACTCCCTGGCGAAGGTAAGGTCTCGCCTTTGTCTCGTTATTCCCCTTTTTCGAATTTTGAACTGAGTGTTTGTCACTTTCATAGGAGAGCGCGAGATCCCCCTACGCCAACCTTTTGACGAGGCTCCGCGCTGGCGGGAGCCAACCTCCGAAAGATCCCCTGGCTCTTGCGAAGGCCGCGGCACAAGCTTGCCAGAACGAGCCGCCCCCGCCTCCTTCAACCTGTGCCGGGAAGCGAAAGCCCAGCGCCCCTCCGCCTCAACCGATCAAGAGGCCCAAAGACAACTGATATCGAGAAGGGAAAATCCGTTATGGTGCCGCCATCCCAACCTCTCGCTGCAGGCCACTCCTTTGAGGAGATCTTGCAGGTAGTCAGCGAGATCGCAGCTACCAAGGGTGGCGCTGAGGCCCCTGCCGAGAACCCTCTGGCCCCTGGTGTAGCAGAGGGCGAGGGAGCCGCCGCCGAGACCTCCGGCCAGCCTCTGTCTAGAGAGGTGCTGCGGGGCCACCGCAACTTTGGTCTCGGCATGAAGTGCCTGGATGCGGAGAACAAGCCGCTGCTACAATGGGACCCCGACGTCAACAGGTTCTCGATCTCGTCCCTCCTGCCTAGCTGGGTAGAGCGAGACGAGGTTACCAGCGAGGCTTTCGCCTTAGGTTATTTCCTTTACAGCCGGGAGGACGCCAGCGTCTACGACAGGATGACCACCCGGCTGCTGGCCTATGATTCCACTCGCGCCATGATGCGCGGGCTGGAGCTTGCGCACATGTGTGCTCACCGGAGCATCACCATAGACCGCAATTTCCAGGACATGTTCAAGGCCAGGGACGACGCGGTGGCTCAGGCGGCCACTTTGGCAAAGGAGCTGGCAGAGGCCCATCAACTGCTATCTTCGCGCCAGGTGGAAGGGGTAAGCGAGATCTTTCACGGCGCTGGCTCTCGCCGCTTTAACTCTTTTCCCTTTCATGCTAACCTCTCGCTGTTCAGGATTCCACCCAAGCCGCGCTTCGCGAGGAGCTGTCCCAGGCGCGATACGAGAATGTCCTGCTGAGGGAGCAGATTGCGCGTCAGGAGGCGAATGCCCCCCCCCCCCCCCCCCCCGCGCTGGATGAGAGACTGAAGAGCCACTACTACTCTGTCTATGATATCGACAAGCTCCTCCAGGCCAACGCGCAAGCTACCGTCAAGCTGACCTTGGAGACGCTGCGAGATGCCGGATGTCTAGACGGGAGGGGCAAGATCATTACAGCTCCACAGCTCGTTCCCTGGCTCTTCGAGCCTGTACCTAAGCCCCCGGGCGTGCTTGATACCCCGCCCTCGGATGTCCCAAAATCCCCTGATGCGGGTGGCGAGACCTCCGGGGAGAGCTCCGGCGAAAGCTCCAGCGGGAGCTCTGAGGGGTACAGCTTGTCTCCTTGAGGGCCCCTTTTTCTTTTCTTTTCGCCTTAATGTAAAGAGCGAGACGCTCTAAGCTTGTACTTATATAATATATATTGCAAACGTTTCATTGTAAATGTCTCGTCCTGTTATTGTGAATGTGCATGATGTAATTGTTGTGGCCGAGTGTTCCTTACGTACGCTTCCGCCGAGTCCCCTGGCCTCCCTAAGGTAGTCTCCCTTAGGGATGAATAGGCGGGAACCTGACGTAAACTATATGCCGGGAACATGGCTCACAAACCCCTAAGACGGGGCCGTCCCCCTTCAGGTTACGCGAACCGTTCATGGCTGTCGCATAACGCTTCCGCTTCTCTGTCAACAAATTATTAGAGGCCTTCTTGTCGAAAGCCTCCTTCCGCGAGACCTCCTTGACGGGGTATCCCTGCCGAGATCAGTTCTCGCCCCGAGACCTCTCCACCTCTTTCCATTTTGCGTTCCGGGTGCGTTTCTTGCCTTGCCCAAGCCAAACTTATCCCCCACAGGCGAGCCTTCGGACCTGCCAGCTAGATGAGTGCCTGCGCAGCGGGTCTACCGGGGCCGAGCCGAGCTCGGGGTGCCGATGACGATCTCAAACCAAACAAACATATCCCCCACATGCGAGCCTTCGGACCTGTCAGCTAGATGAGAGCCTGCGCAGCGGGTCTACCTGGGGCCGAGCCGAGCTCGGGATGCAGATGACGATCTCAAACCAAACAAACCTATCCCCCACAGGAGAGCCTTCTGACCTACCAGCTAGATGAGAGCCTACGCAGCGGGTCTACATGGGGCCGAGCCGAGCTCGGGGTGCCGATGACGATCTCAAACCAAACAAACCTATCCTCCACATGCGAGCCTTCGGACCTGCCAGCTAGATGAGAGCCTACGCAGCGGGTCTACCTGGGGCCGAGCCGAGCTCGGGTGCCGATGACGATCTCAAACCCAACAAACCTATCCACCACAGGCGAGCCTTCGGACCTGCCAGTTAGATGAGAGCATGTGCAGCGGGTCTACCTGGGGCCGAGCCGAGCTCGGGGTGCCGATGACGATCTCAAACCAAATAAACCTATCCCCCACAGGCGAGCCTTCGGACCTGCCAGCTAGATGAGAGCCTGCGCAACGGGTCTACCTGGGGCCGAGCCGAGCTCGGGGTGCCATGACGATCTCAAACCAAACAAACCTATCCCCCACAGGCGAGCCTTCGGACCTGCCAGCTAGATGAGAGCCTGCGCAGCGGTCTACCTGGGGCCGAGCCGAGCTCGGGGTGCCGATGACGATCTCAAACCAAACAAACCTATCCCCCACAGGCGAGCCTTCGGACCTGTCAGCTAGATGAGAGCCTGCGCAGCGGGTCTACCTGGGGCCGAGCCGAGCTCGGGGTGCCGATGACGATCTCAAACTAAACAAACCTATCCCCCACAGGCGAGCCTTCGGACCTGCCAGCTAGATGAGAGCCTGCGCAGCGGGTCTACCTGGGGCCGAGCCGAGCTCGGGGTGCCGATGACGATCTCAAACCAAACAAACCTATCCCCTACAGGAGAGCCTTTGGACCTGCCAGCTAAATGAGAGCCTGCGCAGTGGGTCTACTTGGGGCCGAGCCGAGCTCAGGGTTCCGATGACGATCTCAAACCAAAAAAACTATCCCCCACAGGCGAGCCTTCGGACCTGCCGCTAGATGAGAGCCTGCGCAGCGGGTCTACCTGGGGTCGAGCCGAGCTCGGGGTGCCGATGACGATCTCAAACCAAACAAACCTATCCCCCACAGGCGAGCCTTTGGACCTGCCAGATAGATGAGAGCCTGCGCAGCGGGTCTACCTGGGGCCGAGCCGAGCTCGGGGTGTTACAAGACTCATAAATGCATTTTATCATAATAATTTAGTACTAGACGAGAGAAACAAGTCAATTGATATGTTATAACAAACTTGATCTTAAATACATAGTTAAATCTTTCCCATTTCACGGGTAGAAGCATTTCAGGTCATCTCCGCTCCAGGTGTGGCTTAAGGCTCTTCTTTCCACGTCCTGGAGGTAGTAACCTCCTGATCCAAGGACTTCCTTCACTATATACGGTCCTTCCCAGTTCGGGTTGAGCTTGCCCACGGGAGCTGACCTTCCTGCCGCGTCAACCTTCCTCAGTACCAGGCCCCTTCGGCAAACTGCTTGACCCTGACATGCTTATCAAAATACTTGGTCATCCTCCGCTTGATCTCTTCTTGCCTGATAGCTGCCACGCCATGCAGTTCTTCCACCATATCCAGCGAGAGGCGTTGCCCCTCTTCATTCTCCAACCTCCAAGTTTCATCTCCTTCGCCCGCGGCTGTGACCCGCGGGGACCGAACCTCGAACTCCACTGGTAGGACAGCCTCACACCCATGAGAAAGCTTGAAGGGAGTCTCACTGGTGGCTATGTTTGGGGTCGTTCGCAAGGCCCATAGGACCGAGGGGAGCTGCTCCACCCAGCTTCCCTTTAGGTTCTCCACCTTTTTCTTTAATAGATTCACAATGATTTTGTTCGCCGCTTCCACCTGGCCATTGCTCCGGGGGTGGTGGACAGAGGCGAATCTGAGGTCTATCCCCAGTTGGGCGCAGAAGCTGATGAATTCTTCGCTGGCAAACTGGGGCAGTTATCTGTTACTATTGCTTGAGGCAACCCGTATCTGCATATGATCTCCCCCCAGACGAAGTTCCTTATGACCTGCGAGGTGACCTTGGCCAAGGCTTTAACCTCCAGCCACTTTGAGAAATAATCGACCATGACCAAGAGGAACCTCCTCTGTCCACTAGCCGGAGGAAAGGGTCCAACTAAATCCATCCCCCAGATGGCGAACGGCCACGGTGTCGTGATACCTCGGAGCCTTTGGGTGCCAAAAGCTGAAGGGGGCGCAGAGCTGACATTTTTGACACCTCCTTGCAAACTCCGTGGCATCCTTCCTTAGGGTGGGCCAGAAGTACCCTGCCTGACCACCCTTGCCTCCAACGTCCTTCCTCCAGAGTGGCTGCCGCACTCTCCCGAGTGCACCTCCTCCAAGATCCTCGGGATCTCTTCCTCGGTCACACACCTGGCTAGGAGTCCTGACAACATCTTACGATGCAGGCCCCCTTCTATCATTAGGTAGTGAGCTGCCTTGCGCTTGAAGTTTCTCCCGTCCTTGGCCCCCTCAGGAAGTCCACCGGTGGTTAGGAAGGTCACCAATGGATCCACCCACGAGGGTCGCCGATCCACCACCATCAATTCTCCTTCTTCGATAGCCGGTCGAAATAGCTCCGTCAAGGTCCCCCCCCCCCCCGAGGTCCAAACTTAGCCAATCGATCGGCAGCTATCTTCCCTTGGAACATGCTGGATGGAGAACGACCGGAACCCACCGATGATCGCCCTTACCTTGGAGAGGTATCTGATGAGGGTAGGCTCCCGAGCTTCAAATTCCCCCCGGATCTGCGACGCTACTACCTTTGAGTCCGTGAAAGCTTCCACATCCTGAATCTCCAGCTCCTTTGCCAAGCGAAGGCCGGCGATCACGGCCTCATACTCCGCTTGATTGTTGGTCACCGGGAAATGGTAAGCCACTGCCTGCTCTATCACGACTCCCTGGGGGCTGGTCAGCACTACCCCTCCCCCGAGGGAATGCTTTCCCGAGGCCCCATCGACCATCATCTTCCATGCTCCCTGTGGCTGTTGCTCTCCCTCTTCGACTTCAACAACATAATCTGCTAGAAAGTCTGCTACTGCCTGCGCCTTGATGGAGAGTCTTGGAACAAAAGAGATGTCGAACTCGCTTAGCTCAATAGACCACTTGGCAAGTCTCCCCGAGTGCTCTACTCCTTCAAGATCTTGCGAAGAGGATGGTCGGTTACCACCCTAATCGAATGTGCTTGAAAGTATGGTCGGAGTTTCCTTGCAGAGTTTCCTTGCAGAGATGACCAAGGCGTAAGTGAGCTTTTCGAGGATGGGGTAGCGGAGCTCTGCTTTCCTCAGTATCCGGCTGACGTAGTAGATGGGCAGTTGCTTCTTTCCTTCTTCCCTCACCAGGACGGAGCTTACCGCCTCCGCTCCTACTCCAAGATATAAAGTCATGTCTTCCCCTTCTTTCGGACTCTGAAGTAGAGGGGTCTGGGAGAGCTGTCTCTTCAGCCCTGGAAGGCTTCTTCGCACTCGGCGGTCCATTCAAACCTTTGATTCCCCCGCAGCACCTTAAAGAATGAAGAACACTTGTCTCCTGCCCTGGAGAGGAACCTGCTCAGCCCAGCCAGCTTGCCTGTCAAGCGCTGGACCTCCTTGGCGTCGCGAGGTGACTCCAAATCCAGGATGTCCTTTACCTTGTCCGGGTTGGGCTCCACCCCTTCCGGAGTCAAGAGATGCCCAAGGAACTTCCCACGGCTGGCCCCGAAGACGCACTTCAAGGGGTTCAGCCTCATTTTGAACCTCCTTAAGGTGGCGAACGTCTCTTCCAGATCTTTCAGGTGCGAATCCACGCATTTGCTTTTGATCATTAGGTCGTCGACGTAAACCTCCAGGTTCCTCCCCCTCTGATCTCGGAAGACCTGATCCATCATGCGTTGATAAGTAGCCTCACGTTCTTCAACCCAAAGGGCATCATTCTGTAATTGAAGCATCCTTCCCTGTGATGAAGGAAACATCCTTGATATCGGGAGGGTGCATCCGGATCTGGTGATAACCTGAAAAAGCATCCAAAAAGCTCATGACAGAAAAACCGACGGCTGAATCAACCAGCGCGTCGATCCGAGGCAGGGGTAGCAATCCTTAGGGCATGATTTATTTAACAATGAAAAGTCAATACACATTCTCCATTTACCACTCCATTTTTAAACCATTACCACATTCGAGATCCAGCCTGGATACTGGATCTCTGAGATGAAGCCGGCCTCTAGGAGCTTCCTGACCTCCTCCCGGATGGGCTCCTCCAGCTTGGTGGCGATGGATCTCATTTTCTGGCGTATGGGGCGAGTGTGGGGGTCCAAGTTCAGGCGGTGGCAGGCCACGTCTGCGTCGATGCCAGGCATGTCTGCCGCGCTCCAAGCGAAGATGTCGATATTGCTTTGAATGCAGGCTCGTACCCGCTCCCGGTCCTCGGGATTCAAGCCTCCGCTGACCCGCACCCTTTGCACCTGCCCTGTGCTGGTGAAGACCTCCATCTCCACCACTTCTTCGGCCGGCTCCAGCCGCGACTACTCCCAGCCGACCCTTGCTTCTTCCTCCAACTCTAGCTCCTCACCTTTCTCCACCTCAATCTCCATCGCCTCTTTCGACCCCTCCTGCTATTGCTCGCCCTTCGCGCCCCTCTGGGCCTCTCCTTCAGCTCCTCCTGCTTCTTGCTCCTCTACCTCCATCGCCCCTTCCGGGCTTTCCTGCTCCTCGTCTCCCTGGACTTCCTACACATCTCCTCCCTGCTGCTCCTCTGCCTCCTCTCCTCTGACAACCTCTTTGTGTGCCTCCATCTCCATCTCCAACTCCTCTGCCTCTGCCATCCATGATATCGTGTTGACTGCCGTAACGTAGCATTATCTCGCCACCTTCGGGTCCCCTCTTACCCTGACCTGCACCCCTCCATTATTGAACTTGAGGCACTGATGGAACGAGGAGGGGACGCAGCGAAAGGAGCTGATGAGGGGGCGCCCAAAGATGGCGTTATAGCTGCTCGGGGCGTCCACGATCACAACGTACAGTTTCGTGACACGCCCCCCAACCTCACGTGCAGCCCTACTCCTCCTTCTACCTCTTTCCTCTCTCCGGAGAACCCGAACAGCGGTCCATCCGAAGCCAAGACCCTCTTCCCTTCAACCCTCATCTCATCAAAGGCCTTCTTGAAGATGACATTTACCGAGCTCCCGTTGTCTACCAGTATCCTTGAGACTGTATAATTCTCCACCGCCGTCTGGATCACCAGGGCGTCACAGAACGGATCTTCGTAGTATGGCATGTCCGCTGACGAGAAAGTGATTTTTTCCTCCAATGGGGGAGCCTGGGAGGTAGAGGCGACCCCCCTCCGGTACATGGTTTGCAGGCTCCCTTTGCGGGTTGCCTCAACCCCTACTCCTCCGTGAATCACCCTATTCCTCCCTGGGTCCCCACATCTACCCGATCTTCGCACCTATCTTCCATCTCACCCTGCTGCACTTCAACGATCCTAACCGGCGGATCCTGCCTCCCTGCTCCTCGGGTTTCTCTCATTTCCAAAAACTCTGGGCAGGTGGTCGTTGCGTGACCTTCTTCCTGGTGGAAGTCACAAAAGAGCAACGCCACCCCACCCCTTCTTCCTTCTCCTCTTCCTCTTCTTCCTCCTCCTCGAGCTCCTCTCCCGCTCCTCTTCCTCTGCACACTTCCATGGCCTCCTGCGGCGGCGGGACCCGACCCCTTGGCTCCTGCCTCCACGCCGGTTGGTCGAACCTCCTCGGTTCCCGCAGGTTATCTCTTCCCTGATAGCCTCCTCCTTGGCCCTGGGGGCGACCCTCCTGGGGCCTCCAACCCAACCGGTTGTTCGGTTCCCGGGCCCCCCATCCCTGCTGCTGCCCATGCCTTCGGGGCTCTTCCCTTCTCCTTTCTTCTCTCTGCTCCCTCTGCTCCCTTGGCTCCTTCTGTCTTCTTGCTACTGGTTCCTTCACGTCGTCCTCCGCCAGCCTGGCCAACTTCCTGGCGAATGCCGGGTTTGCTCTCTCGAAGTCTATCTCCTTTGCCGCCCTCTCCATGAGCTCCTCAAAGGAGAGGGGGGGGGGCACTCTCTTCAACTCCATGCTAAAGAATCCCGGTCTCAGCCCTAGGGTGAAGGCTAGCATCAGTGCGTACCCTGGGACCTCCTGGACCAGGAGGATCTCCTCCTGAAACCGGTCGACATAGTGACCCAGTGTCTCATCCGGCTTCTGCCTCACCGCAAACAGGCACTCCGCCTCCTTCTTCCGCTTCTTCGAGGTTGAGAACCTCAACAGGAAACTTCTCCGCAGATCTTCAAAATAGTAGATTGATCTTGCTGTAACTGGTGGAACCAGTCCCGGCCTTCTCCTTGAGCGTGATGGCAAATAGCCGGCACTTGAAGGCATCTGTCATCTTCCTTATCGATACGACGTCTTCAAACCACTACACGTGTTGTACAGGGTCATCCTTCCCCGAGTAGTAGGACATGTCAGGCTCCCGGAACCCCTCCGGTACCGGAGCTGAGATGATGAGCTCGTTGAATGGGATCTCGCCTCCTGCCTGGCGAGAGGGTACGTCCCGCGGCCTCGGCTGACTGGCCCGATCCGCGAGACCGTGCCTAGGGAAGAGCTCTCGCACTGCCGCCTCCTTCTCGCCCAGATCCGTCAAAACCTCCTTTCCCGGGCGCTGGCTCTGGCCTGGGAAGAGCTCCCGCGCCGCCACATCTCTTTCGCCAGCCTCCGCCGGGACCTCCTTCCCCGGGCGCTGCCCAGGGGCATTCTCGCCTAGGAGCGGGACCTCCTCTATCGGAACCTGAGGTGTGGCCCACTCGCTTCTGGCCGAGAAGGCCAAGCTGATCGTATGCAGGACCTCTCGCTTGAATTCATCCAGCATCCTCTTTGTCGCTTCCTCTCCCCGGGTGGGGGAGCCTCCAGAACCTGACCCTTCACCTTCGCCTCCAGCCATGGGACAAAACTCAAGGCTTTCTTGTATCGGCTGCTGTCCACGCTCACTGCACCAGAACTGTTGAAGCCAAATATGACCTCAACGGGAGTTCGAAGAAAAGGGGTGCAGCCAAAACCTACTTCTCTCAAGCCTCAACCCTCGACTGGATTCAAAGGACCTAAGACTGACCCAAAGCCTCAGCAGGGAGGTCCCACCACACACCCGGAAGGTCTCTGAGAGCTTCCCCTCCAAAGCCAAAAGCTGGGCTAGGAGCTCCTCAGAAAGCACTAGAAGTTGAAAGGTAAATGACAGCCTGCTTTCCAAAGAGCCCTTATGGGTCTATTTATAGCATCTTGCTGACCTGAGATTACTGAAATGCGCCTAGTTTATCTGCCAATAGTCGAATCCTGCCGTTCTCTTGAGGGTATAAGAGTAATTTCACCCGAGGATAATTTGGTCATTTCACCCAAGGCCCTGGCCCCCACTCGGCGAGAGCTCCGAGCCGAGAGCCTTCTGTCAGAGCCTGGTGGAAGCGGTCTCGTCTACCTATAGGCGAGAGCTTCTTTAAGACGATATGGGTGCTGGCGCAAGCGTTCGCGCGTTGATCTTCGTTCGACGATTTGGCTGCGCTCGTCGATCTGGGCTCGACGAATACAGGGCGTCTTGCGGGCGAGAGCTCATACGAGGCGGGAGCTTATCGCTTAGCGCAAGCGCTCCCGCCTACTTGGGCGAGAACTTCTCTGGCTAGCCTGTCTGACCGTTTGTGCCTCCTGATCTGGCTCAGCGAATATGGGGTTGTACACAACTATTGAAGCCAAATATGACCTCAATGGGAGTTCGAAGAAAAGGGGTGCAGCCAAAACCTACTTCTCTCAAGCCTCAACCCTCGACTGGATTCAAAGGACCTAAGACTGACCCAAAGCCTCAGCAAGGAGGTCACACCACACACCCGGAAGGTCTCTGAGAGCTTCCCCTCCAAAGCCAAAAGCTGGGTTAGGAGCTCCTCAGAAAGCACTGGAAGTTGGAAGGTAAATGACAGCCTGCTTTCCAAAGAGCCCTTATGGGTCTATTTATAGCATCTTGCTGACCTGAGATTACTGAAATGCCCATATTTGATCTGTCCAATAGCCGAATCCGCCATTATCTTGAGGGTATAAGAGTAATTTCACTCGAGGGTAATTTGGTCATTTCACCCAAGGCCCTGAGCCCCACTCGGCGAGAGCTCCGAGCCGAGAGCCTTCTGTCAGAGCCCGGCGGAAGCGGTCTCACCTACCTATAGGCGAGAGCTTGTTTAAGATGATCTGGGTGCTGGCGCAAGCGTTCGCGCGTTGATTTTCGTTCAACGATTTGGCTACGCTCGTCGATCTGGGCTTGACGAATATGGGGCGTCTTGTGGGCGAGAGCTCATACGAGGCTGGAGCTTATCGCTTAGCGCAAGCGCTCCCGCCTACCTGGGAGAGAACTTCTCTGGCTAGCCTGTCTGACCGTTTGTGCCTCCTGGTTTGGCTCAGCGAATATGGGGTTGTACAAACAAGATCGGTCGATGTCTTGTGAATGAATAACGAGTGATCTGTAGCACTTCGAGCAAACCCAACCAATAAAATGACCTCATTGAACTTGTCAAACCAGGCACTAGGACTTTACTTAAGACTGTAGATTGTCTTTCGCAGTTTACAAACCTGCGACTCACTCTGAGCAATATACCTAGGAGGTTGCTCCATATAGATAGTTTTTTATAAATCACCATAAAGAAAGGCATTCTTCACATCCAGCTGAGACATTTCCCAATCTCGGTTGACGACCACTGAAAAGAGCACATAAATTGTAGTAATCCTTGCCACAGGAGAGAAATTATCAAATAAATCCATGTCATAAGTCTGTATAAAACCTTTGGCAACAAGCCGGGCCATGTAACGATCAATTGATCCATCAGGTAGAAACTTAATGACAAAGACTCTGCGACAACCAACTACATCAGCACCTAGAGGTGTAGGAACAAGAGTCCAAGTACCCCGCTCAGTAAGAGTACGCATCTTTTCATCCATAGCATCCTTCTAATGAGGGATAACAAGAGCATCTTGATACGAGCCGGGAACAATATTAGCCGAGAGGGAAGAGCAAAGTTCCTAGACGAAGGAGAGAGCTGAGCATAAGAGACCACAGCCTGAAGAGGATGCTGGGTACAGGAGCGAACAGCTATCCGAAGAGCAATCGGAAGATCCAAATCTGACCTGTCTACTATATCAGCCCCATCCAAAGAAGAAACTACTGGCCAGGGAGCTAGTTGTAGCGGCTCAGGAGAAGAAGCGGGGACAGTAGAGGAGTTAGAAGGAGAAGAATCATAAATAGGAGATGAAGAAAGCAGGGAAGGCTCCGGAAGAGGTGTTGGGACATCAGGAGAAGAAGAACAAGAACCATCCGAAGAAGAAGGAAGAGAGGGAGAAAAAAAGAAGCGAGCATTCTCAAAGAAAGTAACATCCGCCGACACATACTATCGCCGAAGAATATGATCAAAACAGAGATACCCTTTCTATGTCGGACAATTGTCCAAAAAGATGCACTTCATAGAACAAGGAGAGAGTTTGTCATGTCCAGAAGATGGAGAGTGAACAAACGTTGTGCAATCAAAGACACAAAGAGGTAATAGAAAGGGTGTTCCATTAGGATAGAGAATAGAAAAGGGTGTTTTCCCATTAAAAATCGAAGACAGAAATCGATTAATGAGAAAACATGAAAGAAGAACTTCATGACCCTAATAAGACCGAGGAACATGGATATGAGAAAGAAGACTACGAGCTGCATCTAAAAGATGGTGATTTTTACGTTCAACAATACCATTCTGTTTGGAAGTATAGGGCAAGTAGTTTTACGGACTATGTCATGATCCAAACAAAACGAAGTAAATTGATGACTAAGGTATTCCTTAGCATTATCAGTACGAAGAATTTTAATACGGGTATTAAAATGTGTACAAATTCATTATAAAAAGCAAAAGAACCGAGAAAATCTCAGAGCGTTCGCGTAACAAATATAGCCACATACACCTGGAAAAATCATCTATAAATGTAACAGAATATAAAATACCCCTACTAATAGTTTGAAGGGGAGCAGGACCCCAAACATCGGAATGAACTAAATCAAAAGGGTGAGAAGAACTGTGGCCCTGCTTAGCAGGAAAAGAAGATCGGTGATGTTTGCCAAACTGACAAGCTTCACAATTCAGAGTAGAATTGTCGCGAGGTAAATCTGGCAGAAGCTGATAAAGAATGCGAGGAGGAGGATGCCTAAGACGAAGATGTCACTGAAGTAGAGTAGAAGAGGCAAAAAAAAGTAGAAGCAGGATCAAGATAGAACAAGCCGTCGCTCTCAGTCCCAGTAGAAATCACCTCCATGAAATGAGGAATCTAAAAAATACAAGTAGATGCAGTAAAAATAGCATCACAATGCAATTGTTTACAAAGAGTAGTAACAAAAAGAAGGTTGCATGGAAAATTCGGGACATAAAGGGTGTCCTGCAGCTGAAGAGAGTGAGTAATATGCACAGTGCCAGACCCACAAACTAGAGAAGGAGAACCATCCACAATAAGAACCAGAGGTAACTAGTTGCTCTTGTCAAGAGAAGAGAAAAGGCTAGAATTGTCGGTCATATGATTTGTGGCACCATAATCAATAAGCCACATACCCGTCGTAGCCAACTGAGCAGTTCCAGAATTAGCAAGAGAAGACGTGGACGACTTGGAGGAATCAGCAGATGTTGGACAAAGATGAGGATACTTGGTCCAACATCGATCAACCAAGTGATCAAGTCAGCCACAATGAGAACAAAGATGCTTAGAGGAACCACGTCCACCACCATCGCCACCAGTACAGCCACCACGGCCACCGAAGATGTCATGATTAGCTGGATGAGCCACAAGATCAGGAGATGGAAACGGAGATGAGAGCAAAGGATGCTGAAGAAGAGTAGTAACAACAGATATCCTAGCAACGGTAGCATCCATAGTCGGAGTATCCGCATCCCCCAGAATTTGCTGACGGATCATATCATAGGAATCTGGCAGGCGAAGCAGATAGAAAACAACTAGAAGCTCCTGAAAATGTCGATGTTGCTCAGCTAGATCCGGAGAAAAAGGGAGATGCCGAAGAAGTTCAGCACCAAGAGTCTGAACCTCCTAATAGGCAGAAGTAGTAGTCATGACTGGTCGAGCAAAAAGATCGACATACAAAGTATAAATGTCTGAAGTTTGGGCTCCCTTGGAATACAAGGCGGCAAGATGATTTCACGCAACCTTGACCGTCGGATCATGCCGGATGACAGGAAGGCACTCGTCAGATAAACTGTTGGCCAACCAAGTCCGCACCAATGCATCAGAAGCATCCCAATTATCAAAAGAAACAAATTCAGAGGAGGAGGGTCATCTGTCAAATGATGACGTTTGCGCTAAGAACGCGAGAGAAAAATGAAAGAGAGGGGCAAGCCAAATCCCTATCTCCCTCCCATTAAATGAGTGGAGTTCGCAGCCACCGCTCTACTCTGCCACCCTCTCTTTCGAGGTTATGAAACGAGCGAGGGGTTTGTATACCCCCAGTCCCCCCTCTCCCTCCCTCCCATTATATGCATAGATTTAGGAGCTCTACTTTTTTTTGGCTCGTCTCTCCTCAGCTAGTGTTCAAGAGGGCCTGAAAAGGTGTTGTGGAAAAACCTTTGGATGATGGATGAAGCTTTGTGGCTGCCATGTGGTTTGAAGGAGTTAGCCCACATATCTCCCCCCTTTCTCTCTCTCCCTCCCATTAAATGTGTGGGTGTAGCCTAGGTTTAGGAGATCAACTAATTTTTCTGGATCTCTCTCCTCCATTAGTGCTCTAGAGTGCCCAAAAAGAAGATGCGACCAAACCATAAAATGGAGGATGCTACGTATATTTATGTCCAACTAACTTTCCTGCTTGAGTTTTATTGTTTAGATGAGAAGAAATTGATTCAAATTTATGTCCAAATTGTTCAAGGCGGAGACTTCCGTATATTCCAAAGTTCTTTGTTTGATAAAAGTATAGCAATGCCAAATATAAATGAATTACTGTCCCTATCTAAATTTGGCATTGCCAAACTAACCAGAAAAGTGGAAATCAAAGTTATCCATTGACTATTCAGAAACATCAGATATTGCTGTCCAATAAGTAATAATTGGAGGTGTTTTTAATTTTAAGTATGATTATTATTATTATTATCATTATTACTATCATTATTATAATATTATTCTTTTTTTTTCTTAATATAGCTTGTTAGGGATCAGAGTGGTGTCGCTGCTATATTATGGCTCCGTTTGACGCGTTATTTTTGCTCAGATGAGTTTGGACAAAAACGCCACGTACGATTATAGAATGCATGTTTGGAATGGTGGTTATAGAAAAGAATACTAGTTTTAAACATAAAAGTAGATGAACGCTTTGTTTGGCATGGTGGTGGCAGTCGTAAACGCATGGGTTAAACCTTCATTCGTTAAGGATCACATCACAAACTGTTACTGCGTTTGAAGCATCCCGTGTGGCTGTCAAGTTTGGAACGACCTTCAAGTTGCCCCCAACAGGAGTATTATAGGCGTAATCCTAAATCTCTGACGATGGGTTATTGGATGTCAAATGGATCCAAATCGAACCCAAAAAGGATCTGTTATTATTATACCAATATAACTCAACAATCTCCTCATGTATTATATATAAATGATAACACAAAACATATCACTTAAAATAAGAGTAATAACGACAAACATGAGTTTTTCAGAAACGTTACTATGAGTTTTAAAGTACGGATAAATCTAAACTCAAACACCATGGTTTCAAACATAATAGTAAATAAAACTGAAAACTCAAACTAATGACTGATCTCTAATCTACACAAGCAACAGATCATCGACATTCAGGTCAAAATTAACTTTCTCTCCTTCATTCTCCTTTTGATTTGCAAACAGTTATAATAAAAATGTCATGAGAACAAATCTCTATGAATTCAAACATTTGTTATCAAAAATTAAATGATTAGTTCTAGCAGTAAAAGAACGTAATACTCTAAACAAGAATAAAAAAACACAAATCATCATCTCTATCTAATTTACAATAAATTAGAAAATTGATTTCATAGAATCAAACAATGTTTCTTTGATTATTAAGATTACTATTAGCTGTTTCACATTTGTGTTGTACCATCAAAGTTGGAATGATACATGTGTGACCATTATATCATCAAGTTTGGAATGATATAACTAATAATCATAATATCATGACACATATCAGTAACTTCAGTATTCCTTTATGATACCCAAATCAGCTTTTGAATAAAAATAATTGCGTAAGTCATCAAATTTGGAATGACAGACAACTATTCATCTCCGGCTTTCATCAGATAGCATCTGAAATACTTCAACGTACCCACTCTAGATGCTTGAATGTAAGTAGACTTCAGTTTGAAAATATAAAACATAAGATAGGTATTAAGTTCGACTAAATAGACTTTAATCTCATCTTCTCGATGTTTTATTTGTTAAAACCATACATAAGCACTTGGTAAGGACGTCTATTTTATTATCTTTTGATCTCCATCCAATATAGAGATGATCCCCTGACTTGAGAGATAGGCCAACTAGACATCTTTCATCCTTAATTGCCTTCGTTTTCCATTGAACAGCGTATTTGTTGCAATGGTGTTTGTGGCTTGATTGTCACAATACATCGGAATAGAGTGCATTTTCAGACTCGTCATTGGAATGTCCATTATCAAATATTTTATCCACTCTGTTTCTTCTTCTGCTGAAGTAAAAACATAGAGTTCTGATTTCATAGATGATAGTGCAATGCACGTATGCCTATGTCTTCCAAGCTACTGTAGCTCCTCCTAGTGTAAACAAAAAACCACTAGTGGATCTACTATCAGCAATTTCTGAGCAACAGAAGGCGTCAGAATACCACTCAAGCACAGAAGAATGTCCACTATAACATAAAGAATACTTTTTAGTGTACTTTAAGTATCACATTGCCTTTCTAAGGCATCTCAGTGGTGTAACACCCCAAAATCCCAAGTTGGGTGCAAGTTGGGTGACACGGCCTGGGACACGGGCATGTCCCAGGGCGTGTCCTACTCTGTATGGCTGAGTAGTCTGTCGAGTGCTCGACAAACTGCACTCGACGAGTTCTCGAGAGGGAACACGCCCTGTGACACAGGCGTGTCAGAGGGCGTGTCCCCCTCTGGTCGACGAACTTCGCTCGACGAAGAGCACGCTGGAGGCATGTCTGCTGCCGTGTAAGAGCACACGGCCTATGACATGGGCAGTGAGGCCTGGTGAACACGGGAGGACACGGGTGTGTCTCTGGGCACACGGACTGTGACACGGGCTTGTTACATGGCCGTGTCTTACTCGGGTTGAGATGGGTGTATACCACCTGAGGTACACGACCACAGACACGGACATGTCTGAAGGCGTGTCAAGTCACACGGCCTGTGATACGGGCAATTCACATGGTCGTGTACTCTTCTGGATGAGTCGGTTGTGTGCCGCTTAAGGTACACGGCCTATGACACGGGCATGTCACATGTCGTGTCAGCCAAAAATTAGCCTTTTGTGGCAAAATCGTGGTTGTCCATTTTCCTCAGCCTGGATCTGAGGGCCCATGCTTCTCCCTGCTGCTTTAAGGCGAGAAAGAGAAGGTCTTTCTCATTGTTAACTTAGTCATTCTCTTTCTAAGGAAGTGAGAGAGAAGGAGCACAAGGAGGAGGAGGAGGAGGGAAGGAGTCGGTCACCGGTGGAGCTACAGAGTTCCGATTCGAGATCTGAGGCCAGCGTTGTGGAGACAAGGCCGCTGCGGTGCTTTCCAGCCGGCTAGAATTTCATGGCTCCAAAGCAATCGTCAAGAGTAACGATCTTTCTTCCTTGGACATGTGAAGTCCTTTATTTTGGCATGTGCACGGGTTTCCCCCACCAGAGGGTGGATTGCTAAGGGATTCCCTTGGGTTGATTCTTGGAATCCCCACTAGTTTGGCATATAGATCCGGAAATGGAGTACGGAATAGGCATGTTGTGGGAAGCCCATCTGGATAGGTTGGTCTGGATTTGTGATGTTGCATTTGCACACCGGAGAAGTCTCCGTGGTTAAACGTATAGTTTATGGAGTCGAGGGGTTGGACCTGTGAAGGGCAGTGGCAGGAAGTACTGGAGTGGTAGTACAGGAAAAGACCCTTGTGATGCTTGTGATGCTCGATGTGTTGGACCTGTGAAGTGCAATAGCAGGAAGTACTGGTGCGGAAGTCTAGGAAAAGACCCTCTGATGCTTGTAATGCTTATGACGCTTGATGGGTTGTGCCTGTGAAGGGTAGTAGCAGGAAGTACTGGCTTGGAAGTACAGAAAAATACCCTCAAGTGTATACTATGAATGTACGGCTCAGCCTAGGGATGGAAAATGAGTTATGTCACTAACGCGAGGCGTGGCTCCTAGCTAACATATGAATGTGAAGCCAGTCCCTCGGGGACAGTCTGGCTATGTATGAGATTGATGAGCTCTTCAAAAGGCTTTATGCCAAACAGGTAAGGTGAAACCGACCCGCACCTTTTTCTTAGCCTCGGGTACGCTGTACTTGGTGATGGCAAGGCGACTTGAGCAACGGGGGGTGGTTGATTCGACCAGCGTTATGTTCGTCTAACTTGAAGACCTGAAAGTGCGGTCTGTTGGAGCGCATAGCGAGAGTCTTAGGCTTGCGCGCTACGACACCATGGGGGGTTACGGGCCAATCCCGGGTCGTTATAAGACTAAAGTCTCCGGCTGCACGCCATGGAGCAAAATGCTCAAGTTTGTCGTTGGGCTTCGGGCCTAGAACGGCGGTGGGCAACTGGTTTATCTGGTACACCAAGAATGTGCCCTGAGTGCACGGATTGTCGGGTCGCGTGGCTGACGGTTATGATGGAATGGAATTTGTGCGTAAAAGCACAACAATGTGCAATATCTATATATTTGCATATGAATGACTATGCCCAATGCATGGAAGGAATGTCACTGCCCCACATTGGGAAAGGGGTAGGGTCGTTATAAGCTTATTGGTCAGCTGAATGCTGACCGTTGCCTTTGTTTATACTATTGGTTGGGTGGGCTGTCCTTATACTAGTGCTGGAGAGCCGAGCGGGACATATAAAGGATGAAGTCCCTGCTGCTGCTGCTAGCTAGCCTTGAAGGCTAAGCTAAAAATATTGTGTTTGTTCATGTGTGGACGGCCTGCGCGCCGATGTTTGGAAGCCACTTTTGTAAAAGAGCAACTGTAAGGCCATAAGGCCAAACACTATTGTATTTGATGTACATTCCTATATAAATGTGAGTGTTTATATTTGTGGACATTCATGGTTGGAGTTCAGCGTTGATGTTAAAAGCTTCCACTAGAATGCAATGAGTTAGGATGCGCAACTCTGATATCAACCTGTGACTTCGCCACCTGTTTTATGGCATATGGTGTGGGGCCTCGGCCGGACATTCTATTATATGCTATACGAACGGATGGAGATGTTACAAGTGATCCTTCCCATGGTTACTCGTAAATCTGATTAACATGTCGACCATAAAGGCTATGTCAGGTCTAGTGCAGGTTGTAGCATACATGAGACTTCTTATGAGTTTGGAATAATCCAACTATCTAATAGTTGAACCTTCATTAGGTTTCAGTCTATTGTTATAATCGTATGCAGTCTCAATCTTTTTGACCCTATCGTAACCCCACTTTTATAGTAAATTTTTAATGTAGTGACTCTGACTTGAGGTAATACCTTTTTTTAGTGAAGTTCACTTACATTCTTAGGATTGTTTTCACAACACCTAATTTTGTCATGCTAAATTGTCTCGTCAAGGTAACTTTCACGTCTTCCGCCTCAGACTAATCAGTACCCAGAATTAACATGTCATCAACATACAAGCATATAATTGCACTACATTTGAACTTGTTCTTACGTGCAAATACTTATTTGATAAGCTGGATTTGAACTCATGACTTTAACACAAGTATCAAATTTATCGTGTCAATAATTTTGGTGTTTGTTTCAATCCGTAAAGTGACTTAATCAACTTACAGATCTTATTTATTAGACCTTCTATAACAAATCCTTCAAGTTGGTACATATAGATCTTCTCAATTAGATATCCATTAAAGAATGCAGTCTTGACAATCATCTGATGAATGGTAAAATGTTCAATAGATGCTGCTAACACGTGAAGAATTTTAATTGTCATAATATGACAAATATGTGAGTATATATCAAAGTAGCATATACCACTTACTTGAGTGAAACCTTTTACAACTAGACGTGTTTTGTATTTGACGATACTCCCATCAAGATTTATCTTCTTTTTAAGGACCCACTTATATCCAATGATTCTAGCCCCTTTGGGCAAGTTAACCAAGATCCAAGTATGGGTTTGTAGGAGAGAATTCATCTCATCATCTATTACTTCTTTTCATAATGGAGAATCATATATCGCATCGCTTCCTTATAGGTAGATGGATCAGCTTTAACTCGGTAAGTCACAAATTCTATATTGAATCTTTTAGGCACTCGTTCTCTATTAGATAACCTTTTATATACTAAACCACTAGTGTTTATGCGCTCGGTATTAGTGATTCTTAGTTCTGCCTCAATAGTAGTCTCAGTATTAGTGGGGGTGGCTGGCAGACCTAGAAGGGTCAGGTTTTTATCTTTAAGGAAAGTATTATTCTCAAAGAAAACAATATCTCTAGATTATATTATACTGTTGGTTGAGAGATCTAGAAATTTGTTTGCAACATTATCCTCTGCACATCCTAGATAAACATGTGTCTGTCCTAGGTCTAATCTTAACTCTCCTAGAGTTAAGTATCCTAAAATAAACGATACAGCTCCAAGTCTTAAGATTATCAAATCTAGGAGGTCTCTTAAACCAAAGCTATAGGGTTTTGTTTCAAATTTGCATGAGGAACCTTATTCAAAATGTGATTTGACGTGAGAACAGCTTCACCCCAATAGGTCGCAAGCATGCTGGCAGTCAACAATATAGAATTCAACATTTTTATTAAAGTCCTATTTTTCTCTCAGCGATGTCATTGGATTGTGTTGAGTATGAGGCGGTGATTTTATGGAATGTCATTGATGATAAGAAAGTCTCTAAACTCTATCGAGACATATCATCCTCCTCTATCACTTTTTACCCTTTTTATTTTCATGTCAAGTTGATTTTCAACCCTATTTTTGAATATACAAAAATTTTCAAAGCTTTATTTTTGAATTTAAGGAGATAAATGTGGATAAATGCAGAGTAATTGTTGATAAAAGTTATCATATACTTTTGACCTTCTTTTATGATAAAGCTTTTTTAGTTATATATGTCGGAATGTATTAACTCTAGCAGTTGTGTGCTCCTAGAAACCTGACTAAAAGGTATTCTAGTTATCTTGGTCTGAGCATAAATTAAATATTTATCAAACTTGATTGTTGTGTCTAAGGGAATATTACAAGTTTTAGCTCGCAGCAGTAGTTCTTTATATTTCACGTGTCCTAGTCTTGCATGTAAAGTCTTAAAATCTATCAGATTTAAACTAACTTGATTTACTGCTTCGTTTGTTATACTCAACCTATATTCCATTTACTACATAAGCACAACCAAAATAATACAAGTTAACCATTAAAGTTATGCTACCACCACTAATGTTAAATGACATACCAGCATCGCATAACAGACTAATTGTAACTAAATTAGCTGCTAATGTAGATATAAATTTAACATTTTCAAAATTAAATCCATACCTGAAGAGAGTAGCAAATTCAGTCTCAATCTGGAGTACCCAAACATGTCTCTATTCACAACAGTCATAGTCTCATCAACTGCGGTGACATCCTTAAGAAGCGCAGAATTGTTGCAATATGCATGTAGCACCTGAATCTAGTCGCCAGTCAGTACTATCATTCCCTTTTCCAACCATGGCGACAAAGTTGATAGGCGTAGTTTGATAAAGCATGTTTGTTTTATTATCATTTTTGGTGTGCTGGATTCACCTCTTTTAGGTTGTTGGCACTCGAAAACACAGTGACCTCACTTATTGTAGTTGAAACACTTTCCTTTAAATTTCTTAATTTTTCTGCTAGTGTCAGCAACTGCGGATACACTGGTGGAGAATTTAGTCTATCCAGGTTTACACTTTCACTTCAGATATATGATCATGTTAGCAACAAAGTTCTGCGTACTAACTATCTCTAAGGCATGTCTAGTCCGGTTCTCGTCCTTAATGCAAATAAATTGTTTGAGGTCTTTAAAACTGACCAATGTCTTCTTCTGATACATCTCCGTTTTGATTTAAAATAGAAAAATAGAACAAAGTCATCTGATCCGTGCGGAGATGACAAAGTCTTCGGATCCAATCTAGTAAATTTGTTCAGTCATCCTTTCCGGCTAACACACAGTATTCGAAGACTAGGGCTCCTCCAAAACACAGCGATAAGAAATCTTTCAAGCAAAACAGAGGAGATGAGAACTCTATAGACCAAGATCAGGTCAACAGTAATGAATGTAGACTTGTCTCGGCCAGACTCTTCCAAGGAAAACAGAAGTTGAACACCGTGATTGCAATCTTTTGCCTCAATCGACGAGGTCCAATATCTTGATTTCCACAAAGAGAGTCGTCTCCTTGACTCAAGAGGACAAATTCCTCTAGCAAACAGATGCAACTTGTTCTTCTCCCAACGACGACGTCCTACACAGTAACAAAGATAAACTGTTACGAGAGAGATGGACGGCCTCAAGATCTGCTATAAATTTGTCGATGTCCTGTTCGAGTACCTTCTCCGAGTGACACCAGCACCCAGATCCATAGATCATGGGGAAGAAACAACCCCGGTGACTGCATACAAGTGAGAACGGTGGGGCGAGCGGCAAAATCACCCTACAACAGTAGATCTTAGGGTGGCGAAATCATCAAGAACTCCTTCCCTTTCCTCGCAAACAGAAGAGCACACCAGCAGAAAAATCGTGAGTGGGATCAGCGATAGAGGAGTCTTCTTGCTTCCGATTCGACTTCCTCCAAGCGATCTGCTCCTTGCGGAAGAACCTAGGTTACTCAGCAGGTTTCAAGACAGATCTGCTCCCAGCGATCTGCTCCTTGCACCTTATGCAGGTCGACAGATCTCGAGATCTGCTTCAAGGCTCCTTCCGGCGACAGCAGCGCACTAGAGGGGCAGCTACAGAACCTCCTCCCGACCTGTAGAGATTGGACGCAGAAGTCTTTCTGACGAGAAACCTCCTACGAACAGGGAGCGGTGTTACGGACTGCAAATTCGTGAAATCTAAACATGAAAAACGACGATGAGCGGCGGAAATCACGAATCCTTCGATCGACCTAAACGGCAGTGTCGTTCTGCCTCTCTGATTGGCAACAGCTAAGGAGGAACGGGCCTGGGAGATTCACGATCTGAGCGGCGGGGTTTTGCCAATCTAGCGGCGGCGGAAACAAAAAAATTGCAGATGCGATGAGGAGCGGCGGCGGCGGACGGTTTCCGTTCCTTTCCGGCAGCAGCGGCTTTCGCTTTCACGATCTTTCACAGATGCGGCGCTGGAATCGTGAAATCGGGAGAAAAAGGAGAGAGGGCGGGATTGCACGGGAGAGAGGGGGCATGAAACGAAAACTTCGAGAATGTTATCGTGCTCGATGTATCTTGTGTGGCCGTCAAATTTGGAACGACCTTCACGTTGCCCCAGTAAGGATATTTATAGGTGTGACCTTAAATCTCCGATTATGATTTATTGGATGTCTAACGGATCCAAACTAAACCTAATAAGGACCTTTTACTAGTATATCAATATACCTCAACACTAACATCATCCACTTGAACATAAAATTGAATGAAGTTCTTAGGTGGGCATTAACAAATGACAATTTAACCCCTATGATCATGACCGCCATCACCGTTCAAAACAGAGCCGAAGTTTCTTAGGTGAGGTTGAGTGTTCATGAACGATGGTTCATAATCATCATATTCACGACCATAGCCACTGCGCCAAATAGAGCCTCAAGGGAATAATCCCACTCTGCAAACTTCAAATTTCCAATAAGTACCTAATTCAATTTCTGAATCATCCACCCTCCAAAATTACATATATTTTCACCGAATAAATGATTATTTTGGGAGCACGTTACAATTCAAATATTTATGAGTCAATGAAGATGCACATAAATTTGTGAAGCATGCATACTGATTTCCCGGACTGAGGCTCCTCTACTTATTGCCTCCTCTTTAAATAGAAAGAGAAGGAGGCATGGTGGTCATGGCGAGCGTCTCTCGCTATTGATGAGGGCAGTCTAATATTCAAATGAACAGTTACAATGTTCGGAATTATGGGACTGCCGGACAAGTTGATATATTCACGCATAAGTGCGCTCACTATTGATGAGGGCCACCTATTATACAAATCCGCACATACAATGCTCGGAATTGGACAGCCGGCCCAATTGATACACGCAATAGTGTACACCACGCAGCGCTGTTTAAAATGTTGAAGTGAAGACGGCGGTCTGGATGCTCAGACCGCACATACTGCTCAGACCACACATACTGCTCAGACAGCGCAAGTTGCGCATCTTGTTTTTCAGTTCGCGTGGTTGGTCCTTGGGCATTTGCAGTCCTCGCGATCTGAATAGGCTGTTTGCACAATTGTGCAGACTAATGTTGTTAACCTCACGCACGTTTGGTTCCCGAGACCGTGGTGCTATTCTGTTAGATGTTTCTAACCGCCCTTTATGTCGGCGGTTTCCCTATCTCCTGTGGCGGTGACCACATCCCTCTGCCCGCCTATAAATAGGGATCCTGGCCCCGTTATTCTAAATTGGAATTGTGAGAACTGTAGCTTGGGTTAATCTTGCGGTTAAGTTTTCCTAACCGCACGACAGGAGAATTGACATGTGTTTCTGTGTTTACAGGTTGTGCGGCTAGCATTGAGCGATTAGGCAACTAGAGTTGGTGGTTAGTCAGTGGAGGCTCGGTGTGGATCAACGGACAGCAGTTGGCAGTTATGCAACAGGTCGTGAATAGTGAGACTACAACAGTTTTATTCCTTGACCGTTTATTTCCAGTTTAATAAGTCAGTCCGCTCGTTCCTCACAGGTTGGCTGTCAGATTGGTTAGAGCAGCTTGTTCGCGCGACTTCAGGGGTTAGTGATGCGCTAGCGGGAAGATTACCGTTCACGGCCAAGTAATAAAATGGAGAAGTAGCTTCCCCAAGTATCGATCTCACGCGGAGTGCAAGTAGGGAGCATGGATTTCGCTTTCAGAGAAATGAATGAAAGTACTAAATAAAATAGAGGGGTTTGATTTTGGTTTTCCTACCCTAAGCAGCATCAAACTAGTGTGGGTCGCCGTCATGTGTCGCCAGGGTGAATTACTCCAAGGAGTAATAGCGGAGACGAACAAACTATCGAGGGTCGTAAACACCTCTTCGCAACGCGCGCTTCTAGCAATCGCTAGAACGACTCAAACACGACTTTCTCTAACAAGGAGGAAACTCATCAACATATATCATGAACAATGAATCACCGTACAAAACCGTAATAAGATCTTGAACAAAACATAGCTAATAAACCTCAAGCAAAATAGCACAAGTTCAGTTTAAAGTAAATCCAGAAAAAGGGGAGATGAAATACAACCAAGCACTCGAAGACTCTCAAAGATTCACGGCCGGAAGCGAGGGTTGTCGAGGCTCGTCCGAGCTCGGTCTTTGAAGATATCCGGGATCCCGAACGGCTCTCACTTCCTTCTTCACACACGGCTTCTTCGTGTTGTAGTTGTTGATGCAGATCAGAGCGAAATGCTTCACAAGTTCAGCAGCAAAGGACTCAAACAGCACATTGGAGGTCGGCAATGGCGATGGTTGCCGGAGACAAAGCTTTAGCAAGCTCTTTAGAGGATAAAAGGTGGCCGGATCAACCCTCCAAGGAGGAGAGAGAAAACGATGGCTGGAGGGGCGAGTTCCCGCTCCAATGGGCGGAAATGGCGGGAAAAAATGAAGAATCCAATCCAGGAGAAATCTACGGCTTAAATAGTAAAAGTCAAAAAAAATGGTCACGCACGGTCTGGCGCACGACGTGTGTGAACCTGCGATATTAATAACCAGAAGACGCCTGAAGAAGAAGAAGCGTTGACCCGTGTGATTTTACTCGCGCACGGGCGATTTCGCCCGTGCGTGAAGTAATTCGCTCGGGTAGCGACATCAAGCAGAAAACGCAGGCAACCGGGAGAAATTGTGCGTTTACGCGCGCACGGGCGCTTCCGCCCGTGCGTGAAGAAGACGCACGATCAGCCACAGAACAGAGAAAAACCAAAAGGCTACAGGAAAACCGTGCGTTTCCTTCGCACGGTTCTGAAGAAACCGGTGTGAAGCAATCGCACGGGCCGGTCAATCTTCCAAAATAAATCTGCAGGAAAACGCACGATGGAAACAACCGCGCGGTCGGCGTTTTCCTCAAATCAGTAAACTAAAGGGGGAAAACTGACCACCTGCACACAAAAACACTAGCAACGGAGGACCCTCCAGCAATCAACAAAAGCAGTAAAAAACTACTGGAACGAGTGTTGAAACCGAAAAATGGTCTCTTGTGGAGTTCACTCTTGGGGAAGGGATGATCGCGCACCTACTTCGCTCCTGCAAGCAAAACAAAGAAAAACAGGAAAGAACTGACCCAAGGGATCGGCGTGGAGGACCCACCACACACCCGAAGATCTGAGAGCGCTTCCCCTCCTTAGCCAAAGGCCGGGCTAAGGTATGTGATTTTTCCTTGCTAACAGTAATAATTCAATGGATTTCATTCTACATTCTATAACAATTGTAGATGTAGAACGACTAACTAGATTGATTAGAATTCAGGCAGGCGCACCTATCAAATCGTAATATATGAGAAATCTACATCTCG